>JADRCD010186380.1:0-35693 GCA_019843815.1 Montemys delectorum | reverse complement strand
TTCTTGTTCTTGTTCTTGTTCTTGTTCTTGTTCTTGTTCTTGTTCTTCTTCTTCTTCTTCTTCTTCTTCTTCTTCTTCTCCTCCTCCTCCTCCTCCTCCTCCTCCTCCTCCTTTTTCTTCTTCTTCTCTTCTTCTTCTTTTCTCTCCTTCCTTCTTTTTTTTTGAGGCAAGCTACAGTCCAGGCTAAACTCATTCTGTAGCTAAAATTGGCCTAAAATTTGTAGTGTTCCTTCTCTCTCAGCCTGCTGAGTACAGGATTATAGGAAAGGGCCACTGTGTCTGGTTTCCAGACAGCTTTATGTGGCATGGAAACTTTAAGAGTAGACTTCTAATTCATGAGCGGGAAATGCCTTACATTTTTTGTGTGTGTTCTTTGCTTTCTGCCACCAGTGTTTTGTGGATGCCAGTGTACAAGTCTTCCATTTCCTTGGTTACATTTATTTCTAAGCATTTTTTTTTTTTTGGTGCTATTGTAAGAGGATAGCTTATTGTGTTTCTTTCTAGATACTTAGTGTACAGAAATAGAACTGAATTGTATATGTTGTTTTTATATCCTGCAGTGTTGCTGAAATTAACTATTTGTTATTTTATTGCATCTTTAAGGGATTCTACAATAAGATCATATCATCTGGAGAGGTAATTTTATTTTTTCCATTATTCTATTGATGTTTTTTTTTTTTCTTTCTCTTGACTAGCTCTTTGTAGGGCTTCCAGTTTCAGGCAGAATAAAAACAGTAGAAAGCATGGGCATGCTTGCTTAGGTCTTCATCATAGAAGCAAGGCTCTGGTTTGTCACCTCTGACCACAATGTTAGTTGTGAGATTTCCACATACATGGCTTTTTGTTGTGTAGAGGCAAATTTCTTTTATATCTACCATGTTGCTATTTTTAGCCACAAAACGGTATTGGATTTTGTTGATTGCCTTTTAAATATCTACTGAGATGATAGTGTATGTGGTTTTTGTCACTGGCTTTTCTGACACATATCTCACATTAATTGGTTTATATTTGTCTAACATCCTTACATCCAAAAGGTGAATCCCAGTTGGTTATGGCTTACGATACTGGCCTTCTATATTCAAAATGAGGACTATTATACTATACACAAAAATCGATGTACATTGGATTAGAGAATTAAATGCAAGGCCTGAAAATATAAAATTTCTGAGAGAGGGGAGAGAGAGAGAGAGAGAGAGAGAGAGAGAGAGAGAGAGGGAACAGTTATAACATAAATTTTGGCAATGGCACAAGCAACAAAAACAAGTATGGACTTACAAGACTATCACATTAAAAACATAATAAAGAATGGGAAAAGGCAATCTACATAGTGGGAGAAAATATCCCCTAAGTCTCTATCCGATAAGAGATTCCTACAATCTACTGGCTAAACAAACATAAACAAAAATAAAATAGTTTATTTTAAAAATAGGCAATGAACTTGAGTAGACATTCAAAATGATAACCATCAAGAAAATGGAATTCAAAACTACAATGAAACCAATAGATACAAAGAAGAAAATGGATTCAGTGGGTTGTATTTATATATTTGTGCACATACACGCACATGCATACAGATACATGTTTGTAATGATAATCAAAGCAAGAGAGGGTATCAACTTGAGGTAGGACATGGGAGGTACTGGAGGGAAGAGAGGGAGAGTATAAGGTGATATAATTTTACTTTAATTAAGATATATTTTAAAAAGCAATAAGAAGATATGTAATTGCAGGTTGACTACTTACTTAAAATATTGATGTATACTATAAAAATAAAAGATTGAAATACGAAGATATGCTTTAAAAGCCCACAATGAGATAACACCTCACATCTATTGAGATGGTGGTTACCAGATAGGAGATAACTCATGTTGATGAGAATATGGAGATACTAGAACACTAGCACACTGTTGGCAGTGTTGTTAAATAGGATATCTACTATGAAAAATAATGTAGAGGTTTTCAAAAATAGAACTAGCATATGATCCAGCAATTCCATCTCTGGATATTCAAAAGTAATGTAATCAGAATCTTAGAGATACATCTATATCCCTTTGATCACTGTAGTATATTCAAAGTTTCCAAGGTATAGAAACAACCTAAAATTCCTTTAGATAGATAGCTAAATATGATTATGCATACACACACATACACACATATACATATATACATATACAGGTTGTTAGGACATTTAGATTATTATATACATATGAGATATGATATTACTTATCCCTGAAGAAGAAAATCCTGTCATATTGATAATGTATCTGAACCTGGATTGACACAAATTAATCACAGAAAGTCCAGCCCTATGTGACTTCACACACATTAACTTTTTAAATTCAATTATAAAATCACAGTTGGTTTTACAGTTTTTTTTTTTTAAAATGGCTTAAACAAAAGGAAAATGTCAACAAAACTAAGTGCTGGTGAAAACACAGAACCAAGGGAGCTCGCATCCTGTGTTGCAGGTGAGAAGGCAACACAGAACAGCCCAGGAACATCAAGCAGTCACTTACGCAGTGAAACATTTCTGCGCACACTGTTCTGTAAGGCCAGCTGCTAGCTTGTACTAGAGTATATCCAGAGAAATGAAAACTTAGGCTTTAACAAAAGCCACACACGAATGTTTTCAGTGGCTCACTCCATAACTGCCCAGACCTGGACATAATCCAAGTGTCCTTCAATGGCTGAATGGGTTAACAAAGTACGGTACATTCATAAACTGGGATATTTATTTGGTGATTAAAAGCAACCGATTGGAGGAATCTCAGAGGCATTGGAAAGGCATTCCTAGTGAAAGAGTCCTGTCTCAAAAGATTACTTAACTTTATGGTTCTGTTTATGTGGATGTCTCATGTGTTAGTGGAAACTGGGAGACTACAAGGATGTCATACTGGAGGTTTAGCCAGTGGAGCGGGTGCATTCTGGTTGATATGGTGCATGCAGATGAACTCTGGGATCCACAGGTCTGTACTTGTGGACAAATGATGATTAACAGGTAAGGCTGGAGACACGGCTTAGTGGCTAAGGGCCACTACGCTCCCAGAAGACCTGAGTTTGGATCCTATAGTACTAGCTTCCAGCCATCTGTAATTTCAGGGGATCCAACACCCTCTTGTGGCCTCTGAGGCACCTGCATGTATATGCACACACACATGCACACATACAGACATATAAATAAATGAAAATAAATCTTAAAAAGGAAAGAAGTCATCTAAATGGCAGGCATAATCATACACATACACCTTTAATCCCAGGACTTAGAATGCAGAGACAGGTGGATCTCTGTCTGGTCTACATAGTGAGTTCCAGGACAGATAGAGTTACACAGTAAGACCCTGTAATCAAACAAACAAGCAAGAAAACAAATGTGTTTTAAAAAGAAGTAACCTAAGGAGAATGGTTGTGATGTCATTGCTCCCCAAGGAGGAGGATGGCTACATGTATTCCTACACTTGTGGCCCCTCACTCAGTGCTGACTCAGCTTTGACATCACTTCTTCACTAAGACAGCTGCCAAAGCATGTGTATAGTAGAGGATTGCAAAGTCGACCATCAATGGGAGGAGAGGCCCTTGGCCCTGTGAAGGTTCTGTGCCCCAGTGTAAGGGAATGCCAGGGCCAATAAGTGGGAGAGGGTGGGGTGGCAGGCATGGGGAGGGGGGAGGCAACAGGGGTTTGCTCTTGTTGTTTGTTTGTTTGTTTTTTGGAGGGGTAACTGAGAAAGGAGAAATCATATGACATGTAAATAAAGAAAATATCTAATAAAAATATTTTAAAAAGAAGAAAAAGAATGTGAAGACAAAAAAAAAAGAAAATAAAAATAATTACTCAGAAAAAAACAAACAAAACAAAACAAAACAAAAGACAGCTTCCAAAATACCTTCCTGTTGTGTTTTATTAAAAAAAAAAAAAGAAGGAAAAGGCCAGGATATGTTTGGTAGAAGTGCAGTATGGTAAGGTGGGAGGGAATGCCTCTGTGGGCCCATGCTGAGGCATCCCTTGCCCCTGAGGGACCAGCCATATGATGGATATAGTACGGAACAGAGTTTATTTAGGACATGCAGAGGGGAGTTGAGAAGGGAGTAGAGACAGAGAAAGTAGAGAGAGAGACAGAGATAGAGACAGAGATAGAGAGATAGAGAGAGAGGAGAGAAGAGGAGAGGAGAGGAGAGGAGAGGAGAGGAGAGGTGTGGAGAGGACACAGGAATCACAGTAAGTAGAGAGAGGGGACAGAGCATAAGAGAGTAAGGAGGGGACACACAGCCTCTTTTGTAGTAAACTAGGTATTACCTGGCTGTTGCCAGGTAACTGTAGGGCAGAGTCTAGAAGGAAAGCTAAAACCCCCAGTTTTCAACCAACCAATGAACTGACAAAAGAGATAAAAGCGGGAAGACCTTTGATCCCTCTCTCTTGTTTCTCTCACTCCCGCGTGCGAATCATCACTGAGCGTTTGCCAGTTTTTCATCCAGAATAGGTCCTGAGTCTACACAAGTCAGGCTACCGCCATCTTTGGCTTCAGACACTGCAGTGCCTTCCTTGCTGCCCTTGCTCTCTATCACTGTCTCTTCCCAACACAGGAATCACAGTAAATCCCACATAAACAAATGTCATGTCACTTGTCCACATGCAACCCTTCCAAAGCTACCTAGTATATTTAGAAGAAAATCAAAGATGCTTTGGTGAATTAAATAATTAATAAATAAGTCTTGGCTGTGGGTTTACTACCTATTTCAATGTTCTGTGTTCTCGAAACACACACACACACACACACACACACACATTTTTACATGCCTTAAGCATTTCAATAGCTGGGCCACTGCCTAATCTCCACAAGGTTAATCTCGAGTTATTACTTATTAAATTTTGTGTTCTACCTTGGCTGCTCCGAACCCACAGTGCTCTAGGCCACATTCTCAGGACTCCTTCACATGGCTGCCATGCCTCTCTGCTCTGCATTCTGTTCTGCATTTGTGTCTTTACTCTCCTGGCGTTATGGATCTCTTCTTCCTCCTTCCTTTCCTGGTCCCAACCTGGGAATCCTAAGGTCTCACCTCTATCTGCCCTGCCCAGCCATTAGCTGCCGATATCTTTATTTACCAGTCCAAACCGTCTGAGGGCATGTTCCCAAAAGCTAAATGCAGATGCCTGTGTTTTGGGGACCCAAATTAACATTAGAGTACAAGCAACATTAGGCCAAACCTCCAGAGGCCTCCAGTTTGGCCCCATCCACTTCCGGTTGCCCAGTTGTTCCCTAACCCATTCCTTACTCCTTCCTGCACTGTGTTCCAGTCTCTCTGGAATACATCATGCTTAGCCCCTCTCCAGTATTGTTTTCTCTGTCAGGAGACGTCCTCTCCCATGGATATATCCAGTTCCTACTTCCAATCATTTAAGACCTCAGTAAAATCATTCCCCATAAAGAGTGTGCTGAATGACACCCTGCCTTGACCCTCCGAGCCCCCTGAGAGTTCTGCTCTCACTGACGCCTCTTCTCTCTCAGTCCTTATCTTTGGCTATCATCACTCTCCATTCTCAAGAGGCAAGCTCCCATAACTTCCCATGACTCCCTTAGAGTTATTCTGCTTTGTATTGGGGAACATGCCAAGCATGTTTCTGCCCTGGAAACCATTTGCACTTTCCTTACCTGCTCCTGGAAGCCATTCTTCCATATAGCTTCCTGCTGTGTGTTCTGCTCAAATGTCACTTATTTAGACACCTTCTTGTCTATAAAATACCAGGTTCTTTCTCGCTGCTCATTCCCCTTTATTTTCTGCAGCATTTGTAACAATCTGACTTGCGTGTGTATGTTTATTTGTTTCGTGTCACCTATCTCTTCTTCCCAGGCTGGCAGCCACAAGAACGGGAACTTTGTTTTGCCCATCACTGTCTCTTTTTGAGCTCCTCAACTTCCCTCCAACTGATGTAAGCTTGACAGGGTTGGGTGCAGGGAGGAACTGTGGGTATCAGGAGCTCTGCAGGCTACCTGCAGCCTGCCTGTTGTTCCTCCCCTGTCTTTTATCACCTGGGTACATGCTTCCTCCGGGCAGTGACCATGAGGCAGCCCCAGAATATAATGGTTTAAGATGAGCAGATAGCACAAATAGAACAATAGAGGCCTTGGGATAGTTAGAGAGGCTTTTCCAGTCTTTAAGATGAGCTTTCCAAGTGTCATATCCCGAACGTAGATTAGTGGCGTTCACTGTGTGCAGGAGGGAGACTCCATTAGAAGCTATTTCTGACATTCAAAATTCCTGAGTAGTTAAAAAAAAAAGTACTTGATGGTTTTCTACTATGCTAAGGGCCATAATGTACTTTCACAAGGCCTCTACTGTTTCCTCTGCCCATCCCACTTGCTCTTGGCCTCTTCCTTTAGGTCCTCCTGCATATTTTTTACCTATCTATCTATAGCATCTACTCCAAGGGCTTTGCCCATCTGGATGACGCTTCTGGTTCAAGCTTTGTGTTGTTGACACTTCCTTGCCTTTCCTATCTCACCTTAGGTCTTGCTTCATGAAGAGAAGCATCTGAGACATTCAGAAAAGTCTAAGTCCTATATAAGACTTTTAAGCTGCTTAACCCCTCCCCTGAGTACCATGAGTCACAGTAACTTGGCATGTATGCTGGATAACTATGATCCCTGACTTGATTAGCTTGAGAGATTCCTTGAAGGACAGCAAAGTACATTTGTAGGTGCATCTACCAGGGCATTTCCAGAGACAATTGATAAGTAGGAAAGCAATGGAGGGTGAAGGACCCATGCTGAATGTGAGTGACATCATCCAATAGGCTGGGTCTGCATGGAATAAAAATGGAGAAAGACAAAGCTAGAGAATATGCGCAAAGTCTACTCTTCTCCAGCGAATCCATCAATTACAGCAGCCATGACCCATGGATAGCCAGCTCTCAGTTCTTTGGCCTTTCAGTGTAGACTCACATGGATAGCTCTCTGGGGAGCTTCTAGGCCTCCAGGCCTTTAGGCCTTGAGGTCTGAGACAGCATCACTGGTCCCCAAGTTCTGAGGCTTTCAGACTCTCGGATTGAGTTCTCTGATTCTCCAGCTTGCAAACAGCATGTTGGATGATCCTGTCTTCAGGACTCTGTAACCCTAATACATTTCTCTTTATAATTACACACATACACTCACTCACTCACATGCACACACACTCATACATGTATATGCACATACACACATGCACACACATACACAAAAACACACACACAAACACATACATGAAAACACACATATACACAGACACACAGTCACACTCACATGCACACAAACATATCTATATATGCACATGGACATGCACAAACAGACACATACACACACACATACATGCATACACCTCTTTGACTAATAAAGCATGTACTTCATTTACTATTTCCTCCACGCACCCATAAGAAAAGAGTTGTGGTTCCCATTGTCTATCATTAAGTCCTCTGGAACCTGTCATGATGTGGCATGGAACAGTTTTCAATAAATACTTATCAAATAGGAATATTTGTTCATGGGACAAGAGCTGCTCGTTTTTCTGTACAGTCCCAGTGTCAAGATAAAGTGGCGAGTGCTTTATCAGTGATTCTCAAGCTGTGGGTCACAACCCCTTTGGGGGTCCCAGATCAGATATTCTGCATGTCAGATATTTACATTATGATTCCTAACAGTAGTAAAATTACAGTTATGGAGTAGCAACAAAATGATTTTGTGGTTGGGGTCACCACAACATGAGGAAATATAGTGGAGGGTCTCAACCTTAGGAAGGTTGGGAACCACTGGCTTAAACAAACTCCATGGTAACATATTAAGCCCTAGCCCCTTGATAGAGAGTATGAAAGCTGTTATGGCCTAGAGAGGTGGGGGGGGGGGGACTAGGGCAGGTGAGTTTCTAGAGGGAGAGGAGATAAATCTTGAACTAATGAGCCCCATCTTTGGACTTCGGGGGAATCCTTACTGTTTGTTGGCAGTGTCACAGGATTAATCCTACTATCCAGTAACAGAGATGCTGCTCAAAATAACTTTGTGTGAACAACATTATGTGAAATTCTCTTTCTGCCATTTTACTAAAACACCGCAGATGAGAGTAAGAATAGGTCAGTGAAATCAGCTCACAGTCAGGTAACTTTAGCGCTGCTGACTGAGTCCTGCTGTGAACCTCTTGACTAAGCAGTGTGTGCACAGGGCAAGAGTTTCCAAGGTCCAAGTAGTGCTCCCTGTTGGTGAGGGTGTGGAGTGAGTCCATCTGCAAAGAGAAAACACACTGGTCAGATGGCCTTTCGCATGCTAGCTTCTTACCTGCAATGCCCAGAGTGTGCCTACTCTGTTAGTCAATTCCTTAACCTTAGTCCCTTGAGTGAGCTTTTCTGGAGTGACTGAGTCCAGTCACTATGTGTTAACCTTCCTGCTCACTGGAATTATGTGGGGGGAGATGTAAGAGTACACATGTCTCAGTTCTCCACAATACCAATTCCATTTGACTCTCTGGGGCGAGCGAGATCTATCACTGGAATGACAGAGAAGCTCCTGGGTATGTGCAGCCAGAGTTGACCACACCATGAGACCTATTAGTGCCAGGATGGACTTCATTTCTCTCTCTTCCTTGCTTCCTTTCCAGTTCGCAGATAGATTGAAGGATGGTGCATCTGTTGGACAGGCTTCTATGATGGACACTCATGATCCTGACTCTGACACTTTTTATGCAAACTGTGTCCCTTTAGTATTGGTTAGACTTGAACTCAGCTCAACTTAATCACGTAGAAGAAAATGACCAGTAGGAAGAACAGTGAGATGTGAAGTCCTGCGTAATCCAAAAGCTTGTGTGATCAGTTCATTATCAGCCCCTGCCTGTGGCATCTTAGGCTCTGGCTCTTCATTCTCCCTGACTCTAACTCCAGCTCTGAAGGGAAGATGTAGGGGTTGCTGACCCACGGCACTGTGCACATCCCTAACAGAACCTTCTCTCAAGGCAGCTAGTTCTGCCTGTGCCTTCTTTTCACTATCTGCTGTCGAGGGTGGCCTTGTCTGAACTTGGAGCTGGCATTGCAGCGTCTTGTTTTCTCAGCTGAGACAATCTTCCTTTCACAGTGGAGTTAGGGCAGCATCCTTCCCAGTGTGGCCATGGAAGCTGCTTACCTGGTTGATTATGACATCTGTTACTACACTGTAGGTTCAAGCACCAGGGGCCAAGGTTGAGCTGGATGTCCTCCCTGGCTCTGGCAGATTGCAACAAGCTTTCCAGACCAGCGGGGCTTCTGGCATTTCTTTAGTGGAGTCTGAATTTCTAGACCAAGCAGTCCCTGTTCCCTTCGATTTTTCCCTGGCATTAAAGGAACTGCCAGGAATTCTGTTCCATGCCCCTGGCTCAACTGCCCCCAGAGGGCCAGCAGCTCTTTTGTTGGTTTGGCTCTCTACTTAGATCATTGAAGAGACTTTAGATCCAACTGGGCACCACTCTGCATTTCATTTGTGTCTTGGCAAGGTTACCATATTATTACTTAACTCTGCTGCTGCTACTCAATAAGTGGGAGCTGATTGAAATAACCACAGGAGTTACTGGAGTCCCTTAATTTTAGCACAGAGTTAAAGCTCACTCCCACAGTTGGAAGTTAAAATAGGCTGCCAGCCCACAGAAATGCCCACCCACCACACCTAATTGTCACCCCACTGATGCCTGTCATGGAAGGAAATGGTGAAGCTGAAGGGAACATTCTTAGAAACAAGGTTCTTCTCCTTTGAGGACACCTGAGGTCTTTTTGGCCAGGCCCAGTGACTTTGGAACCTGCGAGTGGTAAAAATTTGCACGACTACTTTAGTTGCTCTCGCTGGATTCCCAATTTGTATAACAGACAGTTTAACAGAGAGCTACTTCTGAGAACAGAAACTTCTGTTTGGGGGTGTCTCTCAGATGAGTCATTCCTTGAGTTCAGATGTGGAAAGAGCAATGACCCTGTACAATCTAGATAATTAGGAGAGCAGAGAAATAATACTTAACCTGAACCAACTTTGTCTGTCTGTCTGTCTGTCTGTCTTCTTTCTCTCTTTCTTTCTCTCTCTTTCTATCTCTTTCTTTCTGGAGGAGGGCGTCATAGCAATCAACTGCAGTCCAAATACTACAACTTGAAGAAAAAAAAATGGAGCCAATGGTTTCTTGGCCAAGACTCCCTTCAAATCTCAGAGCACTCTGTTGTCTCTTCTTACTGAAGAAGACCATGCATCACTAGAGATGCTTTGGACTGGTCTGAGAGGTCATTTTTCAAGCCGTACCTACTGTTTAATATTGTTTATCATGAATCTGACCCACTTTAAGTCTTGAGATATCCATATCATCCCAACGACGCAGATTATCCAGCCTCAAGGGCAATGGTGAACATCCTTAGAGCAAGAGGAAATGTTTCATCTACTAAGCATTTCCTCAAAGGGTTCCAGGAAGTCACCCTTTCATCAAGTATACTTGGCAGTGGTCATCCACATCTTACCTCTCATTATCACTGCCACTGTCATCTCTAAGACCCCATGGCCTTACGGCAGGACTAGAAAAATCTTCCTCATGATCATGTGGGCCATTGATGGCACATAAATCATCTTCAAGGATATTGTATACCATGCCACTTTCCTGCCCCCAAATACTCAGTGATTTTTCTGGAGCCTACAGGGTACAGCCTCAATCCTGATGCGTTTCTTCATTCTCTAACGTGCCCCCATTATGTGTCATTGCTCTTCTGTGACAATTTCTTTGCTGTCAGAATCTGTTACGTTTGTATACCTTTTCCAACGTATTGCTTCACCTCTGTCAAGTTGTATTTTACAAATGCCATGCCTTCCATCCTCCTGGAGAGCTCCATCCAACCTCCTAACCTAAGGCTCAGCTTACATCTCTGCTTCTGTATGAAGTCTTTGCTAGCTTTCCTCAATACATTATGATTCCTCTAATTACTAATTTTTACAAGTAATTTTGCCACAATTTTGTTGGCACCTATTTTTTTCCAACAGGATACCTTGGGGATTGTGTGTGTGTGTGTGTGTGTGTGTGTGTGTGTGTGTGTGTGTGTGACTATTTGTTAGTTGATGATATTTTTAGGAACTGACATTTGAAACTCGTAGGATGTGTAGACTAACATGACTCCAAGAAAGGACAAGAAAGTCCAATAGAAACCTCGATAATTGTGTCTGAAGAACCATGTTAACTGATTGTCCTTGGAAATCTACCAGCCCTCTTGTCTGGGGAACTGCTGTGTGACAAAGTGACAAAGGCCCATGCTATGTGCTGAGACCACGCTCATGAACTTGTGTTCTTATGATCCCATCTCAGTAACAACGAGAGTTAAACTGCCTCATTTTTTTTTTCCTGGAGCTGTAAGCAAAGCCAGCCCATGACCAGAGTTATTCACACATTTGCTGAAACAGGACAAGCTCAGAACTAAATGAAGAAAATGAAAATTAATCAGCGACTCCCAAGGGGCTCACATATGGTGGGTTTGAATTTATTTTTTCTTTGGTATCATAATTACTTTTCTTATTCATTTTCTTTGGTTGAATACACAACTGGAAAAAAAAAGCATGAGGTAGTAGTAGAGATAGAAATGAATAAACTCATGGAAACAGTGAAACATCTATAGAGATAAAATTAGGAAGGAAGGAAACAAAAGCAATTTCAGTATCTCTCTGCAAGTCCCTCACCCATTTCCTGGCCTGCTAGGTAGCAGGTACTTTGGTTGCCTTGTGCAGATAACAGACCCTTGTGTGGGGGAAGGCCAGCTACACTTAGCAGAGAGACATCATGCATGCCCTGCTTCCCCTTTCTTTCTACACAGAAGAGATAAAAATGATCAAGTAGTTGAGGAGAGAGTCCAAGTGGAGGCTCTGCGCAATTTCTTGATTCGTGGGGATTTAAAATAAAACTTCATCTTGACATTTTAAAGTAGGGTTATGTCCCCTTTATTGACTTTTTGTGGAAAACCTGATCCACAACAGAAAATAATCCACCTGATAGAATATCATGCCCTGGAACCTCCTTTTCCTTGTGGAATACAACCGCTGTAGCACACAGCAGTCTCTGCTTTTCACACTAGTTAACAGATAGCATTAAGCACGATTCAAGTCAGAATTGGAAATCACATCTGGTGTCTTTCGTTAAGAATTGAAAACACTCTGAGACTCTTGCTCCAGGAAGCTCTTCTGACATGTTAACAGTATTGCCTTAGCAATAGCAGAGAACAATCCATGAACTCAGTCTCATACAATGCCAATCAAGAATTCATCCAACATGGAGCACCTCCTGGGTGACGGTGTAGTTTTCATTTTGGATGTCAATGTGGCTTCTGCACTTGACATGAAAGTTCCCATTAAAAAAAGCTAAACTACTACTCAATTTTTTTTTAATCAAGTAGAGTTATCAAAAGTGCTTTTTAGAGGAGACTATGGGGAAAGGAACAGAAAGGAGTTGGTATGACTACTCAGCTCTAGGAGCTGGGGTAACTATCAGCAGTGAGAGATCTTTCCAGGGACTCAAATTCCTTGAGTGTTGGCCATTGTCCTTTAGAAAGGGTGGAGAGAATTAACATGCATTTGGTACTCACTCTGTTACCTTTCTAACACACAATTCTTTGTTCTTCAAAAGAGAAATACATATATAAAAATCTCAAAGTAAGACTTCAACTCTAGCCAGGCGGTGGTGGCGCACGACTTTAATCCCAGCACTTGGGAGGCAGAGGCAGGCAGATTTCTGAGTTTGAGACCAGCCTGGTCTACAGAGTGAGTTCCAGGACAGCCAGGGCTATACAGAGAAATCCTGTCTCGAAAAACCAAGAAAAAAAAAGAAAAAAAAAAGACTCCAACTCTGCTTGGTGGTGGCGGTGCATGCCTTTAATGCCAGTACTAGGGAGGCAAAGGCAGGCAGATCACTGTGAGTTCAAGGCCAGCTTGGTCTACACAGCAAGTTCTAGGGCAGCCAACTCTACACAGAGAAACCTTGCCTTGAAGAAAAAAGGACTCCAACTCCTCACATTGGACAAGTTGCCAGTACAGTGTGACTAAAGACATAGGCACTATTCTTGGCTCAAAGAGTTTTTGTGGAAGATTCAGACCAATTTCTAACAATACCTCTACAGTTTATAAAGGACTCATGAGGTTTCAGTTGAGCATCAGAGGGAGACAGAGGTGATCATTTCTTGAGGGTTGACTCTGCTGCTGCTGCACATGTGTAGATCATCCTAAGTCCATCATAGCATGTTTTCAAGTGCTATATATTGTCCAAAGATGTTAAATTAAGACTTGAACATGTTTTGAACATGAAGAACTTGGAACTTCTGTAAATGTTCCTGAAGTAGAGGATTAGTACAGGCCCTGCTAGAGTACTATGGAGTCATTAAGAATTTTGATTTAGAGCTATTAGAGATCAATCCATTAATTTAGAAATATATTTTTGGTGAAGGAAATTATTCCTAATATCTTTAAGGTCACGAACAATAGGAGAGTCTGGGACTGGAGAGATGGCTCATCAGTTAAGAGTGATTGTTGAATAAGTGTGAAGATTAGAATACCACCCAGCATCTATGTGAGAGCTAGGTGTGTTCCTAAGTGTGCCTGTTACCCCAGCATTGATGAGACCACAGAGACTTTCTGGCTGACTTTCTGGAAAAAATGTGAGGTTCAGTAAAAAGATTTGCCTCAAAGAAACAAGGTAGACCGTTATGAAGGAAAAATCCCAATAACAAACCCTTAATCTCCATGTATGCATAGACAGCACACGCAAATATGTGTGTGTTTACCCTCCCCTCCACCCACTCATACTCACTTTCCAAGAAACAATAGGAGACGCAATGTGATCCCTTTATAATAAGGAAATATCACATTGTCTTGATCACTACTGATCTTAATATCAGTGAACATTGATACTATTCTACTCAACATTTTCTACCAGATTACTTTTGTAACCAAAATTAGTGGGGAAAAATGCAGGGCTGTCCCTGGGCCTTGTGGGTAAAGGGATTCCCCCAGGCACATAGACATATTAGCCAAGGCTCTGGCAAGAATCGGATGGTGGATATGAAAAATGTGAATTGAGACACAGCTTATATCCTCTCTCAGTGGCTCTTGACTATAATGCCAGCTATTCAGGAGGCTGAAGCAGGACCATTACAAGTTCAAAATCTGCTACAAGAGTGAGTTCAAGGCCAGCCTGAGCAACACAATGAGAGCTGGTAAATGGTTGTTTAATACACGAGACTCCGGGTTCACTCATGAGCACAGCAAAAAACAGCCGCCACAGTGTTGTGAAAAGGGATAGAGAGCTAAACATGGGGCATAAGGCTTCTGAGGACTAGGGATACTCTGGGACAAAAGTAAAACACAATTCCAGCACTTGAGGAATGACTGGTGTTGTGTTGAGCACCCCAGAAGGAATCCTCAGTGAAGGGTCCTAGTTATGGTCTAGGAAAGCAGGAAGAAATACTCTGACCTTTCTTCTTTGTTTTCTTGTTTCCTGCCGATGTTTCCCAATGACCTTGCTCATTCGGAAGGCAGTCGGTAAGGCAGTATGGGTAAACAGTCAAAGTCAGGGACAGAGAATGATAGGATATGGCCCTGATAAAGGGCTGAGCAGCGAACACAGTGGGGGAGGGGTGTCAGTCCCTGAGAGAGAAAGGGGGGGGGTGTCTGTCAAACAGGAAATTGAAACAAAAAGGAACCACCTGCCAGAAAAACAGGAGCTGTGTGACAGGGCTTTCCTGCATGCTTTCAGAGCTCCAAAGCCTGAGGGTCACAGCTCTTTAGATCTGAGCTGAGCACAGAATGCCTTTATGGAATTTTATAGGAAGCATCGTTGTGCACCTTTGGGCACCAACAATATAACCTCTGCTGCTTAAGAGGAAGAGGGAAAAGAGAGCAGAGTCAACCTCACCTCCTTTGCCCTTTCTTGCTATTCCTCCCTATGCTGCATTCTCTTCCCTTTCAGGGTCTCCATTACAGCAACAGTGCTAGCTCACCCTGTGCATCTGTTGGTGGTAGCATTGCTTGCTTTAAGCACTAGCCCAGTTGCCTACTGTGAATCAGAGGAGAGGATGGAGCAGGCTCCCTTCTTAGATGGAAGGTGTCAAGAACATCATGATTACTAACTAATCCTCTAGCCTATGTAGGATCAGAAGCAGTCCTCTGTCCTCGGGGCAGGTTGGGAGAGAAGCTCTCAGACCACATAGAGGCAAGCAAGGGAGCACAGATGGGGATTCAAGACTTCTTTAAGGCTTGAGTTGTATCACAATCCCCTGTGTTCTTTATTTCATTCCTTGGAAACGAACTTACCTGCATCTCTTTCTTGGCTTCCTCTTAGCCAGAGGCATTATAACTAGATTTTCTTGGCCAGTCGTGTCTTTCATTTGAGAGTGAAATATGATCAGTTATCGCAAACAGCAGAACATGTTGAGCGATATGTCACCAGTGAGCCAAAGACCCCAGAGTAATGTCCACAAGCTTGTTGAAAACACAACAATCAAATGCCCATTCAACAAATCTCTTTTTATTTGATTCCTTTTCACTCTCCCTTTGTTTCAGACCCAATATTCAATACACATTGGAGCAATAAGAATGCAACCACCTTTCCTAATTGTGCAGGTGCCTAGTAACCATTCAAAAGAGGTTGCCTAGTGTTTGTGTGAGATCCCTGCATCATGCATAGAACAAAGTATGTGCTTTGAATGTGCACAGTGTTGGTCGGTCCTTCATTTTTTTTCACTTTTCTCATCTTCTATAGCTGCTTTTAGTAAAAGGGTCATTTAGACTCCAGCCTCTTACCCTATGAGCAATGGAAAATTTGGCAAGACTCAAAGGTTTCAGAATGTGTAATGACAAAAATTACTTGAAAATCAAATGCCCTATGAACCTACATTGCGTCCTGTGGCTTTGCTGCAGCCTTAATCCAGCACATACAACATGTGTATTTTGTATTGCACATGACATCACATGATGCTATGGGAATCAATGCTTTCTGAAATACCTCAGCTCAGATTAAATACGTGCTATGAATTATGGTGGTCTTTTGTTTGTTTGTTTACTGTATATATGAAGTTTCCTATTCCTATATGTACTGGCTAATTTTGTGTGTCAACTTGACACAGGCTGCAGTTATCACAGAGAAGGGAGCTTCAGTTGGGGAAGTGCCTCCATGAGACCCAGCTGTGGGGCATTTTCTCAATTAGTGATCAAGGGGGTAGGGCCCCTTGTGGGTGGTGCCATCCCTGGGCTGGAAGTCTTGAGTTCTATAAGAGAGCAGGTTGAGCAAGCCAGGGGAAGCAAGCCAGTAAAAAACATCTCTCCATGGCCTCTGCATCAGCCCCTGCTTCCTGACCTGCTTGAGTTCCAGTCCTGACTTCCTCTGGTGATGAACAGCCATGTAAAAGTAAGCTAAATAAACCCTTTCCTCCCCAACTTGCTTCTTGGTCATGATGTTTGTACAGAAATAAAAACCCTGACTAAGACAAATTGGTACCAGGAGTCGGGTATTCCTGTGACAACCTGACCATGTTTTGGAGAAGACTGTAGAAGGACTTTGGAACTTTGAGCTAGAAGAACCACTGGTTGTTAAAAACTCTGTGGGATGTTCTGTGAGAGCTTGAAAGATTATGTTGAGAACAGTGCAGAGATAGAGGCCTGGCTTGTGAAATTTCAGAGGGAAGATTAAAGACTCTTATCAGGGCCATGTTGTTTTAATTGTGAAGATTCTGTGGTTCTGGTTAGCTGGGGCTGAAGTATCAGCTGTGATTAACAAGATACCAAAACTACTAAAGTGAAAACTTTACATTACTGGGACTATTGATGCTGGTTAGCTGGAGCTAAGAAATTAGCGGTGATTAAAAAGAGACCAACATCACTGAGGTAACATCTTCTGGGAAGTGTTTGCTGAGGGCACAAAGAGGCTGTGTTCTAGAGATAGCCAAGGATGTACCTTGTGCTGCAGCAGGACTTGGTAATGTGTAAGAATTACCCAGGTGATACTGATTTTGACAGCACGAAGTGGTCATGAAGAGCAGCTGAGGCTCGGCACAGTGAGAGGCCATGGAAGGCCATAAGTGAATGTGCAGCTCAGTTTACAATTGATGGCCCAAGACTGAGGGTGTCATGCAAAGGAGTTGAGGCTTGGCACCGTAAAGACAGTCTATGAGAGGCTATTGGTAAAGCCTAGTTACAGCATTGTTTTGAAAACCAGTACCATGAATGACCACCAAGAACAGCAGCAGCAGTGGAGTACAGGCATCTGGAGCCCAAAAGACAAGATGTGTACTGCAAAGGGCAGAGCTGGAAAAGTGATCAAAGCCCTGAGAGGAGCCCAGAAAATCGTAAATTGGATCCCAGACATTGATTTTGCTTTTGATTGTGACTGTGCCCTAATATTTTTCCCTCTTAAAGAAAAAATGTATTTTAGTGGAGCCCACAGTTAACAGACTTTAAATTTTAAAAGATATTGGACATTTTAAATTGATTAAATTTTTAATATGTAAAGACTGTGGGACTTTAAATCTTGGGGATGAATAAAAACATAAAGATTGAGGCTTAATAGTAATGTGTTTATGTGTCAAGTTGACAAGGAGTCAATTGTACTGGCTAATTTTGTGTGTCAACTTGACACAGGCTGCAGTTATCACAGAGAAGGGAGCTTCAGTTGGGGAAGTGCCTCCATGAGACCCAGCTGTGGGGCATTTTCTCAACTAGTATCAAGGGGGTAGGGCCCCTTGTGGGTGGTGCCATCCCTGGGCTGGAAGTCTTGAGTTCTATAAGAGAGCAAGCTGAGCAAGCCAGGGAAAGCAAGCCAGTAAAAAACATCTCTCCATGGCCTCTGCATCAGCCCCTGCTTCCTGACCTGCTTGAGTTCCAGTCCTGACTTCCTCTGGTGATGAACAGCCATGTAAAAGTAAGCTGTATAAACCCTTTCCTCCCCAACTTGCTTCTTGGTCATGATGTTTGTACAGAAATAAAAACCCTGACTAAGACACTATAGAAGCACGATTGTTAATTATAAAAAGGAGAGACTTTTCCTATGTTTTCTATTCTCATTTCTCATGTAAATATAAAATTAGTATACCTTTAGAATATATTGGGTTAAAATCTTTGATTTTAAGAGTAGCTGTTTGAGTGGCAGACCAGAGTTTCTCAGAAAGGTGCTAAATGAATTTTCACTTGGAATTGGGAAAGAATTTCCCAAAACTTTTAAAAAGGCTCAATTCTGCCATTTTGTACCTAATATAGTGATGTAAAGTGGTGTTCTTCCTGTTGATAATTATAAAGTCAAAAGGTTGGTCAACTTTTAACATCATTAAAGATACTCTATATCCTGCAGTTTTAAATATTCAGCCAAGATTTAATTATTTTCTAGAAAGTAAATAAGCAAATTAATCTCATTAGTATGTAGATTTCCTTGTGTCCTAACAGTAAATTTATATGCACAGCAATGCACTGTTATAAAATTTCATTAGGCTTTTATCAGTAATGTTTAACTTGTGTGCCTTTCTTATGTATCTATGTACTTGGACTCTTACAAATGTCTTCCAAAGAAAAAGGAGATTTTTGAGTAAAAAATGTTTAGGAAATCCTGACTTAGACAATAACAGCAGCCCAGAGACCCTGCCAGACTTTGTATGGCTAGAGTCTGGAGCCTAGCTTCGTGACAGTGAGAGAAAGTTTGGAAATGGTTCTGGACTTAGTTTCCTTATTTGTCAAATGGGAGGGTTTTCCTAGCTGAAGATAATTTCCAAAGTTTGTCTCAACTTAAAAGTGTACAGTTTTCTTAGCAGCAGTGGCCCAAAGACTAAATTATATATCGAGCTCTACTCTGAGTCTTATAGAGAAAATTCTTTGAACCAAATGTGGAAACATGGAGAGCCGAGGTGTGTGTGTGTGTGTGTGTGTCTGTGTGTGTGTGTCTGTGTGTGTCTGTGTGTGTGTGTGTGTGTGTGTGTGTGTGTGTGTATGGGTGCTGAATCTTTTATAAGAGAATTTTCTAGAGAAGAAAACAAAAGTGCCTTTGTTGAATGGAAATCTCTCTTGGGGATAATGAATTGATGGTCTCCTTTTTCAAATAAGAACAATCATTCCTCCTGTGGGGAGATGCAGCTTCTGGTAGGATGCTCTGCTTATTGAAGGAAGCTCTCCCTATTGTGGAGGATACTGCCTGCACAACCCACCCCAAGCCCAGTGTGATGGACATTACAGCCATCTGCAGTTTTTCCAAAGCTTGCACAGTTTCTACTCAGGAACCCAGCTCCTGTATGTCAGGGACACTGTGAGCAAAGATTGCCTACCGCAACACATAGACTTCTCTATTCACAGAAAACAAACAAACAAAACATTTTAATAGGTGTAGATGGAATAGTGTCTTAGCCATAATTTGCTCAGAAGACAAAACACAAGGAAAGAGTGTGAATGCAGGGCTTTGTTTTTGGAAATACAAGTGCCAGGGGTAGGAAATTGAGAGACAGTAAAGGCAAAAACGCCAACCTGACATACTTTATTGAGCTGTTCCATACTGAATGTAAACAGAACTTCATATTGCTCAGCCCTCTGAAGAGCCTTAAGAACTATTTCAGGATTGCTTGCCCTGGTGGGAGAAAGGAATAGGTCCTGTCATCTGGATCCCAACTCTTGCCACCAATTGTCCTCAAGCATCCTCTGCAAATGTGTCAGAACGGTTATGTTGTTAGCACTGGGAGAGGCACAGAGGCAAGAAAGGTAAACTTATACCCAAATGACTGTCAGTGAGGAAGAATGAGTCACACATCCTCACGAACAGAGAGCATTCAAGGTAAAAAGCCTACCAGCTGGTTGGCCTTCTTAAGAGCTGTATGTTCTACAGAAGACTTCGTGAAAGGCAGATATTCGGCACAGCAGTTGCTAGGCTGGGCTTGGTGAGACAACATTGATACTGTTAGTTTCATGCCTGTGCCTTTATCCCGCCATATCTCCTAGATTCAGTATGTATTCTAAAGCATCTGGGGAGATAGACCAGCTAGTAGGATGGAAGTAGAAACTTCTAGTTTTCTTTGCATAGTTATGTCAAATGATGTTTTGCTAGATCACATAGCTGAAAGGATGTCTTGCTAAAGCAGACATGTGAAAGAATGTTTTCCTGAAGCAGACACAGGTGAAAGGATGCTTTGATATAGCAAACCGCATGAAAGGACTCATGATGAAGGACTATAAATATGACCCCACAGAAAGTTGGAGACAAGCAGTGAGCATTGGTTTGGTTTGCTCCGCCTTACTATTCCTCAATAACAACATGTATGTATTTGGTCCCCTTACATTAGCATGGTTGAGCTCAACTTGTGGTAATGCTGCCATTGAGAGAAGCTTGCCCAAGAACTGCTTGTGAGGTTTCTGTGGCAGTTTGATGCTTCAGTGGCCTTACCTCAGGCCAGTTGGTGAGTCTTGAAGTTTCTTCAGGATGGAGCTACAGTTGCTGGTTTGTGCCTGGTGTCTGCCTGTCAAGAGGACTGAACTGGAGCTGTCGGTTCATATGTGGTATCTGATTGCCTAGAGGACTGGTCTGCAGCTTCTGAGCTGAGCATTTGGTGTTTGCTATAGGACTGAACTGCTGAAAAAGAAGACAGAGCTTGCCTCCAAAGAACTATTGCTAAACAGGTCTACCTCCTCCATATCCTAATAATATTTTCCTTCCACTATCTCTACTGGGTGGTGGGCTAGAGGAGAGGTTAAACCCTTATTAAAAGTAGGTCATCTACTTGTTCAGTGCCACACTTGGCAATGGAGAGACTTGAAGTAAACCAGAGAGCCACTCTGTGAGATGTGTCCTGTGACAATAGGTCCATCTACCTCAACATGACTAAGATATTATATTCTAAGTTTGTTTCTTTGGGTTGCTCACCTATACAGCAAGCCATTTGCCATCATGAATGCTTCCATGTATACCCCTAAGTCAGGTAAATTCTCTCCCTTACAAATGGTTTGGGCCATAAATTGTTTACTAGAAGAAGTGATCATTACCACCCTTAAAGACATCTTTTAATAGTCTATAGCCTGGTGGTAGCCCGTTTTCCATTTCTCATCTTGCCAAAGCAACCCACTTATGAGATGTGGTCAGTTAACTTCCTCCTTGGCTGGTTACAAGGCTTTGGATGTGAACTTAGCTAGGAAATGCAAGAATCTGAGGAGGAGTTGATGTAGTTGTGCCATTCGATCACTCTACACATTTCCATTTCCACAGTTGAATGGGTTATTGTGGTGCCTGCCCAACATTGTGGTCATCATTGTGGATCTGATAGTATCTGGCTATAATGGGTAGTTCTAGCTGGATGGTTAGTCAGTGTCCCATGATAAGAAATCCCATTTCTGTTAGGGTTGAGGAAGAAGTTAAATCTGGCAAAACTCCAGAACCACAGGATCTAGTGGTGACCTTTCCTTATAGAGGGTGTTACAGTGACTCCATGCACAGGTCACCTTCATTGGCAACTGATAGCACTGCTTAGTCTACTAGTCACATAGATGGGTGACAGTCCCTTTGTGCCATAGCTTAGCTTTGCTGCAGATCTCAGAAACTCAAAACTAGCAGACTTCACAGTCATCTAGTCAATGGGTCAGCACAATCTTCCCACGAGGAACACATACTATTTTGAATTTTTGAAGATTTTTTTTTGTGGTTTTAAGATAGCCCAAAAATCTTTGACACTCCTTTCATCAGGAGGATGCCTCATCTCTTAGAATCTGATTATGCTTTTTATTACTTTTTCTGGTGACCTTACAAGATACTAAATGGTTTTGAGTCACTCTCAGCCACTTGAGGCTTACAACCTTAGGCTCTAGTAAGGTTTTTCTTGAAGGGAGATTTTCATCTGAGCTACAGGAGACAGAAAGTGGTCCAAATGACTATTTTCTCAGTCTTTCCAATATCTTACACTAATACCATTTTAGATGCCCAGAAGAGAAACACATTCATTCTACTAGAAGGGCTTATGGCATTAGGGCTAACTTCTCTCATGGACACCCAGTGTAGGAAAACTGAATGTAATCAGGGTAGAGATGCTATGTTCTATTCAAACATCCTTTATAGGTCCTTCAGTATAGCACTATGGTAGTGTTTTGCCCTCACCACATTTTGGGTAGGATTTCAATAGAAAACTAGAAAAAGACACAAGATTCAGCATCTTGTTCTTTGCCTCATAGATGTTGTACAAGCATGTCCAAGGTCGTGGGATACCTTAAAGTGTCACTATAGGGGTGAATTGGGAATATTTATGTGGCTTTATTCTCACCTTCTGACAATAGTGGCATCACTTCTGTTTACTGTGTTAAATTTGATAATAATGATGTCCCCACCAATTCCATTGCTTCTGAAATAGTAAGACAATTAATATTTCTGCAGACTCTTTTTGTGACATTGCACAAGAGGCTTCACATAGCCCTTGGCAAGACTATCAGTGCGAGCTGACATCCTTACCACGAAAAGGAGACCTGCTTTTGATCCTGTTTATTGATGAGGGTTGAAAAGAACATATTCATCAGATCAATAGCAACATACTGAGTGCCAGAGGCTGTGTTGGTCTGTTTTAGTAAAGACATCACATCTAGCTTAGCAGCTGAGATTGGGACTATCACTTAGTTAAGTTTGTAGCCTACTGCCATCCATCATGATCTGTCAGTTTATTCTTTGAACAGGCTAGATGTGAATTATATAGGACTATACTGGGGTGCACCATTCCCACATACTTCAAGTCTGATAATGACAGTGATTCTCTTTCACAACATGAGGCTGTCTCAGCTACATTCTTGTGGCTGATAGGGTCATGGTTGGATAGTTTCAGAGGATCCTACTTAGCCCTTTTACCCTAGAGATTCTTACTCAATAGACCAGGGAGCCAACAGGAAGCTTATGCCAGCCACTGTGTCCAAATCACATACTTGTGGAATCAGGAAATGATCACATAGTGAGTCTGTGGACTGTTGAATTCTTTTAAAGATGCATTTGCATTAATGCTCTCTCTCTCTCTTTCTCTCTTCCCCACCCCTCTCCTCTTGACAATGTTTTTCTGTGTATTTATGGCTGTTCCAGAACTTGCTCTGTAGACAAGGCTGTCTCTAACTCAGAGATCTTCCTGCCTCTGCCTCTCAGTTGCTGGGATTAAAGGTCTATATCACCATTGCCTGACTAAAACTCTCATTGCTCTCATTGTTTTCTTTTTTCTTCAATTCTACAAATAAAAATTGAAATGCTTTTTGGCTATACCATTGTTCGAAGTGCCCTAGTCCTCATGGCTGATGCCTAAGCACCAAGAAATCACCCAACTTTTTTTTGTTTGTTATAATAGTCACATATACTTGCTCTAGCTGCTTAAGAATTGGCTTTGCCTCTTATCTTCCTTATTGATGTGAAGGCTTCTCTACGGCAGCATATCATATAATCAACCTTGGTTTTCAGGGAATAATCAGCACTTGACTCCTAAGAGTAGAAAATCTGTGCCCTCTTACAGTTTATTTGTTGCTGCTTCATTCAAAAGGCTATCCTCAGAAATTTCCTGGGGAGCAGTAACAGATGGAGAGCTGTTTGATCTCACAATATAATAAATAATAAATCTCATTTTGACATTTCTTTCCCCTTTAACCTTTACTTGATACTTTGCCAAGGTCATTTGGGCAGCACAACCGTACTCGCCATAGTCCATCATTGTGTCCAGCCTCCCACAAGCCATCCAGTAATGTGCTCGGACCGTATCCATATGTCTGCACCAAAATGTTAAGTCATGAGTCAGAGAAGAAGGCTGCATATCAAGTAATTCTCTATCCATCTTTGCAGTCCTTCTTTCTGTTCATGTCATCAGGGGGTACTCTACATGTGTGTTTTTGATTTCTGAACTATTTGACAGGATTGGTTAAGCCTTTGTGTATGGAAGGAGTAGGCACTGTGCTTCCTGGATCACACTGTACTGAGGTTTCATTGTAGTAATTAGAAAAGAAAAGAGAGAAAAGTCATGTCTTTTCAAGTACAAGTGCTATCATTAAGCATTTGCCTCAGGTGAGATTGCACAGTGCTATCATGCAAGGAGTTTGTTTTCCTTTAGAATGGGAGAGCATTTTTCTGTCTGACTTTACAGGGCTCCAAGTTCTTGAGGATTTGTCATTTTCAGTCATGTTTACCCATATAGTCTCCTTACTGGGTCTCTGGATCCTAGCCTTCCCAATCTAGAGTTTCAGTCTTGGCAAAGATTTGTTGAGGTAGTTTTGCTGTCCTTCCATCCTTAAAATTAAGTTGTCCCCTAGCTGTAGAAGTTGGTATTGCTCTTATAACACTGCTGGCAGACTTGATAAACTGCTGTTTGGTTGACATGAGCCTGCCTGACAAATGGTGCTGTGAGACAAGCGGGGGAGAGATGATGAACCACAGTGAACCACAGGCTGGGAAGCAATGGAAGCCTCAGGAAGGAGAAGCCAGGGGGAGGTGGAGCAATGACAAGATCACAAATCAGTCCTCTAGGAAGTCTGAGCATGACATGTATTATAATTTGAATAATTTTATAGTAATCTCCATTAACTGAAGTATTCTTGCATACCAGAAGAAACCCCTCATCTCATTTGAATATTTTCAATTTTTGCTTAAGATATTACTGAAAGGATTTGCTTTAAGCACTATGTTCTAAAGCTTATTAGAAGGAGGGTACGTTCTTCCGGGTTAACAGGGTTTCATCGGTTACTGAAAATCCTGGCAGTGGCTTCTCCATGCTGGGGTCTGGCTGCAGGTCTGTCCTTTCTTGCTGTAATTTGTTCTATGGTCTGATTAGATGCCTTTCCATTCCAGCTTTTTGTACACTGTTTTTTTTTCCATGCTAAAGATTAAAACAAGAATTGAAAATAAGGCACTTTGGTCAAGAACAGTGCTTACAGGTCAGGTCTTGGCTAAAATGGCTCATACAGGGCAGGAACATAAATACTCCCTGAGACTTCCTGTGCAGCATCTCTCCATAGCAGCCTTGAGTGTCTTGAGGAATCTGCTTCCTAAATCTTGGCTATTTGATCCTATCATGATTCTGTACAGTAACAAGTTTAATGTGATGAAAAGGAAAAAAAAATAAAAAGGAGAAGTTGTCTAAGGGTCATCATATGCTGCCACAAAAGCAGAAGCAGGAATGGAGCTTAACCTACTCCACAGGAAAAGCCTGGCCAGTGTGTGGACTGGGCAGGACATCCTTGGCTTTATATCATTGAGAAAGACTTGGGGGTCTTAGTTGGTCACAGATTTGATGTATGCTCAAAAGTAGCACCTTTCCAAAAGATTTCATAAAGTTGGTACTAAATTAATTCTAAAAAGTACTTAGATAATGGAAGGTTGTTGTTCAGCCATGGACTGCATTGATCCAGCTACACTTTGTGAATGCCAGTGGATTGGAGCCATGACAAACCTGATACTCCCCAATACTTCCTGTAATGGGGGAAGCACATAAGTGCAGGGAACAGCCGTGGCAGATGCTCAGAGGAATGAGAGAGGTATGTGTTTAAGAAAGAGCAGATGGTTTTGAGACATTGGGAAGAAAGGAGAAAGGAGAATATGCGTGATGGGGTGAACTTATGGCAGGATCTTTTTAGACTAGGTGAGGATTTGGATTTTATCCCATAAGAAGAGGACCCTCACTGGAGAAGCACTTTGGTGGGAATGCGGAGAGAGGTGTGGATCAGGACAAGTCTGGAGGAGAGCCCAATCAGGAAGGTACACTGGAGAAATGATGAGACCCAAAGTTAGGTGGCAGTCGTGGGGCAAGGAGGATGGATGGGACAAATGGTTATGATGAAGCAACAACTGAAAGATACACTTCGGCCTTTCCTAGCCACAGTATCTAACTCTTTCACCTCCTCATTTCCTGCTCCCACTAGACCTTCCAACCATCCCATGTATCCTATATTCCATTGATTTGTCTTGCTTGTTGTGTATTTACCTCTCTAGAATGCATGTCAGCCCCATGAGGGGCAGAGATTTTTGTCTATTGGTTTGCTGCTCTATCCCCAGTGTATATGTACATGATAGGTATACCAGTACACTATCAATGAAGAAAACTCTTAGTAATGGTAATATTTACATGACTTAATATTATTGACACGATGATATTTAAGTATATTGTCTTGATATTTTTATTCCACTCCCCCATTTATTCATCTTGTTTTGTTTCAGATGGAAAATTTTACCTTGCAAAATATTTAATGGTGAAAAGCTGTGTTTTTTTTTTCCCTCTAAGATCAAGAACAAGCCAAGGATGCTCTTCTTAGTGCTAACGTGGTAAACAGTGCAACAAGATGATTGTGATGACTGGTCTTCATACCTCAGTTGAGGAACTGTCTCCACTAGGTTGGCCTGTAGTCATGTCTGTGGGAAGAGTTTCTTGATCATTGATTGACATGGGAGAGCCTAGCCTGCTTTGGGTGGTACCATCTCTAGGCCTGGGCCTGGGCTGTGTAATGAACCCAACAGCAAGCCTGATTCGAGCATCCAGAAAGCAGCAGCATGCCTAAGTAGTCTTTGCTTCCAGTCCCCACCTCCAGGCTCCTGCTGTAAGTTTCTGCTCTGACATCCCTCAGTGATGCACTGGGACCTGGAAACGTGAGGGAAATAAAACTCTTTTCTCCCGAAGTTGCTTTTGGTTATGTATGATGTTTATTACAGCAACAGAGAGCAAACTAGAATGACAAGAGGGAGAAAAAGGCACCCAAAGTTGAAAGGAAAAACTCTACATGTGCAAACAGTCTATGTGAGGAATTCTACAGGTTACAGTGTAGCCACAGAAATAAACTCAGTTTAACGAGAGTGTCCAGCAAAGGCCAGTATCATCTGTTGTATTTCTTTTTACCAACAACAGAGAATTTTTTGAGAGTATAATATAATTACAATATTTCTCTCTTTCCTTTCCTCCCTCTAAACCCTCAACATATCCTTCCCCACTCTCCTTCAAGTCCATGGTCTCTTTCAAAGTGTATTTCTTATAGTCAACACATAGTTGGGTTTATTTAAATTCAATCTGTCAACTTCTGCCTACTAATTTTGCTGTTTAGCCCATTCAGTGTGATTACTGGGATCATTAAATTTAAGTCTACCACCTTGCTTTTGTATTTTATCTTTTTTTCTTTCTATTTTTCTTGTTTCCTTTTAGATTATTTTATGATTCCATTTTATGTTCCTTTTTCTTTTCTTAACTAAAACCCTTTGTTTTACTGTTTTTCATATGCTACTTAAGAGAGTTAAAAGAGATTATATATGAGATTATAAAATATAATAGATTCTATTCATTTTTGCTTGAAAATTGTACTATTTTGGTAATTCACTAGAAAAATAGTACAATTTTGGAGAGACATGAGTATAAAATATATATATTGTGTGTGTATGTATTTGGGGAAAATGAGTGTTTTTACATGTGTGTGTATAATTATAGTCTCAAATAAAAATTATATATATATGTATCTATACATATATATGACTTTGAAATATCTTTCACATTTGTATTTCACTAGTTGACGATACTGAGAATAATTGTTGAAGTGTCCTTGTCTGTTAATTCTAATATCCATGTGAATCCTGCCTTGGTTTTGACTGGTTGGTACTTCTGCTCCTTATTGGTTCTATTTTTTGCCTCTGCATACCTGGTCGTTTCTTACAGAAACTAATATTTTCTAAACTTTCCTTTGTTGAGTACTGGCTATTTTTATGTTCCTATAAATATTACTGAGTTTTGTTCTGGGGTGCAGTTAAGTTGCTTATGAACAGTTTGCTTTTTCTGGGTCTTGTTTTTAAGATTTATTTCATGGAACTCAGAGTGTGTTTAGTCTAGGGCGAATAATTTTTCATTACCGATGACAGAGCCCACTGAAGCCTCTACTCAATGACCTAAACATTATGAGATTTTTCAGTCTGGTGGAAGTGGGCTCTGTTTGTAGTGGTTTTTCCCTTGTAGTTTGGAGGTGTGATGCTTTCCTGGCTGGGCAGTGTTCTAACATGCTCTGCTGTCTGGTGCTGTGTTGCCTGTTTAGAGTTTCAAGGAGGGGGCTCTACAGTCTTGCATCCTTTTGAGGGGACAGCTACCACTTCCAGTCTTTACTCAGTCTTGTGATCTCGGGCTTTTTTGGTCTCCAGAAATCTGGTGCACTGGACATCCCACCTTGAGATTTTCTCTCTGAATGGGATCTACAAAGCATTTTCAGGCAGTGAGGTATCTGAGGGACTGGGTTTTGGAGGACACCATTTGTTTATTGACTCAGGAATCTCTGTAGGTTTTTTTTTTTTTTTTTTTTTTTTTTTTTTTAATCTGATACCCTCTGCCCTGAACCTCTGCCTTGAAAAACCATTGCTTTGTATTTTGCTCATTATTTTAGTAGCTCATGGATGGGATGGTTAATTCTGGGCCTCATAGCTCCGTATTAGCAGTGGAAAAATATTTACCTTTAAAAAAATCTAGTAGTACATTTGATCTTTCCCCTACATAGCTTGTCTTCTGTATACCACTCTGTAATGGTCTAGAGTGAAGGAGCCTTGTTGAATGTATCTGCGGAACCCTAGGTGACTTACTATACTTGGCTTGGTGAATGGCAGGTAAATTGAATTGTAGGTCGAGTGGGTGAAATTTTCACAAAGGGATATTTCTTTTGCCTTACGAATGAAAAAAACATCTAACTGAGAGTCAGGGAAGGAATGTTGAAAAAAAATGGGATGTGTCTGAGCTGAGGGAGAGTGCTCCTTGTTGGGAGGGATCATCATCAGTATGTGGTATGGAGAAAGCCTAGTCAGGGACCAGTTTTCTTTTAATACTCCTTCATACTACTTCTTGCCAAATGTGAGATATTATAAAAAATAATTACTAAGGACTTGAGATTATTAATTATGAATGATTCTGTCTCTAAGTTAATTACAAAAAGGATATTCATTTGAAACCTTTTCTACAGCTGTATTCCTTATTGTCCACCAAACACCAGGCTGCAAAGAAGTCTGGATGCTGTTATCCATTACTGGCTGTTTGAGACCCAAACATATGTAAGGTCAAGAGATTTACTTTAAATGTCCTATGACATAAGACCCAATGCCAAAGCACAGTCCCCCAGTTCAAGGCAACATCCTTTCCATTGGCTCTAATGTCTTGGGCTTCCACAGATTTCAAAAGTCCGATCGATGTTTTTCTAATATGGGTTCTGGGAAGAAAGAAAGAATGAAGATAGTCAAATAACAGCTCACCTGGCCTGTGCTTGCATAGACGAACAGCAACTGAGTCCATCTGCAAGGCAGGCCTAGCAATAAGAAAACAGTGTTAGGATCCTCAGGCAAGTCAGTCATTGTCAACCTTCCTAATGCTTTGATCCTTTAATACAGTCCCTTATACTGTGGTGACCTCCAGCCATAAAATTATCCTCATTGCTACTTTAACTGCAATTTTGCTAGTTACGAACTGTAATGTAAATATCTGTGTTTTCTGATGGTCACAGGTGACCCTGTGACAGGGTTGTTTGACCCCAAAAGGGTTATGACCCACAGGTTGAGATCTGCTGTGATCAAGCCCTGCAAGAACCCTGATGATCAAAACAGTCTAGGTGCACTGGCTGGTTTTGTGTGTCAACTTGACACAGGCTGCAGTTATCACAGAGAGGGGAGCTTCAGTTGGGGAAGTGCCTCCATGAGATCCAGCTGTGGGGCATTTTCTCAATTAGTGACCAAGGGGGTAGAGCCCCTTGTGGGTGGTGCCATCTCTGGGCTGGAAGTCTTGAGTTCTATAAGAGAGCAGGCTGAGCAAGCCAGGAGAAGCAAGCCAGTAAGGAACATCCCTCCATGGCCTCTGCATCAGCTCCTGCTTCCTGACCTGCTTGAGTTCCAGTCCTGACTTCCTGTGATAAACAGCAATGTGGAAGTAAGCCAAATAAACCCTTTCCTCCCCAACATGCTTCGTGGTCATGATGTTTGTGCAGGAATAGAAACCCTGACTAAGACACTAGGTAACACTTGAGTTAAAGCAGAGAAGCCGAAATTCAACTGAGTAACACAGGTTTCAAAGTAACTCATGTCAGACACATAACCCGAGTTTAGAGGGCAGAGGTTCTCTGGATAAGGGAGTTTTAGATAAATGGAAGCTTTCTAGCATAAACAAGCACAGCCTCACTGGGAGCGGACAGAGAGTTTTAAGTACCAGGAAGTGTTGGATCTGAATCCACACAAAATGGCTTTGGATGATTGAATTTCTCAACCTCAGCCAGGTAAGATCGTAATCACATAGAATATGCTGGCTGATTAAATAAGATGCCTTGCTTACATCATCAAATAACAAAATACAAGGAGGTTAGAGTGGCCAAAAAGAAAGAGGGCTAGGAAGGCCATGGATAAGAGATTTCATTAGGTATATAGGAATTGCCCATTAGATTCACAAAGAGCAATAGACCTTAGAAGGACAGTGTAGAGCCAGCTTTGATTGTTGAGTATGAATACACAATGCCTGCGAAGAGCCTCCAGTCATGGACCTTTCCCTTTTCCTTACCTGCTCTGGTTTGGACATGTATTGTTTTTCCAAATTCTCCTACGTTAAAGGCAGGCTACTGGGCTTAGGTGCTATTGGGATATGGGCAAACCTTGAAGACGTAGGTTTGTGAACACTGGCCCTCGAAGGGGATATTGGGGCTCTAGTTCCTTCTCTGAGTCTTTGTTGCCACTAGGTGAGCAGTTGTGCTCCACCACAGATTCCCTGCCCTGGTGCTCCATCTCCACTCAGTTCAAAAGCAATGGGGCCAACTGACCATGGAAACTGAAATCATGAAACCCTGAGTCCAAAGAAATCTTTTCCCCTAAATTACTCAGGTTGAGGTATTTCGTTACAGGGACGCAAAGCTGATTACTTTATTAACACCACTCTGTTTTCTACTCTCAAGACTCCACCCCTACCCCTCCGCACACACAGGCTGAGAACTTCAGAGCTTGAGACCCAGTGGTGTAAAGGGAAAGCTCGGATGACTGGGCAGGGAAGGAGATTAAAGGGTCAAAGATGGAGAAGAAGGAGACAGTAAGGTCATCTTGGACAAAATAGAAAGGGGAAGGCTGAATGCAGGCTGAGGATGTGTTTCTGACATCTTTTATGACCTCTGTAATGTGGTGTTTCTCCCATGAGCTAAAGACAGTGGGAACATAAAATATTTTTTATAAGAAAAGCATTACACTTTTATGGCTTTCCATATTCTAAATAAATCCAGAGAGAGATTCACTTGTGCCGATGATTTTCCTTTACTGCCCTTCAGACATTCCCTATTTTCTACCCTCTTTCCTTAACAAAGAGTAAATAGGTCTCAGTTTAAGAGTTTTGGTAGACTCCTGTGGCTAGCCAGAATCCTCTTCTCTCCTCTCCCCTCCCTTTTCTCTTCCCTTCCCTCTTCCCCCCCTCCCCTTTCCTCCTTTCCTGTCTCCTCTCCTTCTCTCTTTTCCTCTCTTCTTGTTCCCTCCCTCCTTCTTTGTGAGTGTGTGTGTGTGGACTGGTACATGCACACATGTGGGTGCCAGAAGTTGATAATGTCTTGTATCTTATCTCAATCACTTCTCTGCTTTATTTTTTTTTAATTAAAAAAAAAACAAAAAACAAAATGAAACAAAACAAAACAACTTATACCTTGGGCTGGAATGATGGCTCAGCAGATAAGAGTACTTGCTCTTGCAAAAGACCCAGGTTCAATTCCTAGCATGAACATGGTGGCTTACAACCATCTATAACTCCACTTCCAGGGTTTCAGACACCCTTTTTTGGCCATTGGAGGTACCAAACATATATATGATACATAGACATGCATGCAGACAAAACACTAGTATACTTCAAATGAAATAAATCTAATTTTCTAAAAAATTACATCTTAGGGCTGGAGAGATGGCTCGGTGGTTAAGAGCACTGATTGATGCTCTTCCAGAGGTCCTGAGTTCAATTCCCAGCAACCATATGGTAGCTCACAACCATCTATAATGAGATCCGATTCCCTCTTCTGGTGTGTCAGAGACAGCTGCAGTGTACTCATTTACATAAAATAAATACATAAATCTTTTAAAAATTACATCTCATTTAACATGTGTGCATTTGTACACATACATGTGTGTATATATTTACCTGTCATAATCTGTATGTTGGGGGGGTCAGTGGACAACTTGTAGGAATCAGTTCTTTGTGTCTGAGCCCAGGAAATCAAACTTGGGTCATCATTCTTGGTTGCATGTGTCTTTAACAACCATCTTGCCAGGAATATAAATGAACATAAAGCTCACCAATATGATTAGGATAGAAGTGGTAGAGATCCAGTCTCTACTACTTCAGTCCTGGGGTTGAAGGCACTTTCTGCCAATGCCCAGGTTTTTAGTGGATGCTGGGAATCTGAACTGGGGTTCTCATCCTTTTAATGCAAACACTTTATTCGCTAACCCATCTCTTCAGTTCCTTTGGTATTAATTTGTCCTGTTGGGGATTGGCCTTGTGCTCTGTATATTCAGATCCTGATTTCTGTGTCCAGAGATCTGGTTACAGAAGATGCCAGCATTGTCATGATTATTGAACCATTTCCTGAATGAATGTTATATAAAGATTGCTCCTCAATTATCTCTGATTGGCTAATAAAGAGCTGATCAACCTATAGGTGGGCAGAGGAGATAGGAAGGTTAGAGCTCTGATCCCATCCAGGGGTCCCATGGAGAGAGAGAAGAGGTCCAGGAGGAAAGAGGTAGAGAGACCACTTAGAAAGAGCAAGAGGTGGACATGAGGCAGAGGGGTCCAGGAGTTATGATGAACAGGTTGCCAAGAGATTAATCATGAGCCCACACAAAAGCAGAGCAAACCAGGGCAAGGCTCATGACTCAGAGATAGATAGTTTAGAGGATTAGAATAGAGGAGTATCTGCCCAGCCTAGTCTTACAGCTTGTTAATAAATGTAATAGGTCTTTGTGCCAGTTATTTGGGAGAAAGAACAGGAACAGATAAACTCTTCTGGCGTAAATTACAGTTTCCACTGTACTGACAAAAAGTAGTCTTTTAAAAAATGCTTTAAATCTACAGTAGCTACAGGTTTCTTTAAAATAAAACTTGAAAATAGAATTGATTGTATTGAAATGCAAGCTGATTTGAGATCGTCTTAAGCAAAGTTCCACAATGACTTAAATGTCAAGAAAACGACAGGATGCTGTGGTTCAAATAATCCCATGTCTGGGACTCAGGAACTTGTGGAATCTGCGTGGGGTTAGTGTCCCGATGCCTTTGTTTTCAATTTTATTCATTAAAGTTACATGGGTGTCAGCCAGAAGTCTGCATGAAATGCTAAGTTTTCATCTCTTAAGATATAGAAAGTTCTAATTAGAGTAAAGAAGCATGATTTGATTTTATTTTTACTTTATTTTTTAAAATCTGAACCAGTTTAATGCAGCAGGCTGACCAGCCTTGGCCTCTCTTAACCCTCTGGAGAAACAGGGTTCCGGTACAGGTTGGCAAGACGTCAGCAGAGAAAAAAATGACAGACAGACGTGACACAAGGAAATGTTGGATCTGAATGTATATTCTTAAAATTAAACATCAGGCCTTTATTATGGTCATTACAAAAGGAAAAGAAAAATCAGGCGGCTCAGGGGTCAAGGTACATCTGAAGCCATCTGAAAACACAATGGGTCTAAAGCAGCAGCCACTTCTTCTGGTTGGGGGCAGCACCCTAGGGCTCTGAGCATGCCCACATGGGCTCGGCTGGAGTGGGGGTGGGAGGGAGGCTGCAGGCGAGCCAGTCAGGAGGGTAGAGGCTCAAATCTCGAATGCAGACTGTCACACACACACACACACACACACACACACACACTCTCGGCTCAAGGTCCGGCCCACCCTTAGTAAATGTCCACTATGATAATCTTCTGGGCTAGCAAAGACATATCCCAGGGGTCTCATTCTTCTAATTCTTGGGAGTGGCTTAGCTGCTATTCTAATGTGGTCTGTCCTATGAGACTGAAATGAGGATTTTAGTTAAACTTGCCCTGAGATTATCAACTACCATTCAGTGGAACTAAAATGCCCTACCCCTATCATTATCTCCCTAACAATGCCAGAGGCAATTAGTCTGAATGGGTAACATTCTTTACGAAATTCCAGGCCAAGGTTTGGCTCTGCAAAGATTAGGGTATTAGTGAGTGCCAGTCAGTAGGCAACTTCCAATTTTATTTAGTTATAAATGAATCATATCTTGAGGGGCACCTAGCACACGAGACCCTCCATCGACCATCACAAGGACATATCTGGGCTACCTCTGAGTTTGGAAATGCCAAGGAGACGTTCCAGGAGACTGTCTTCCTTGAAGCTTTTTGCCTCATAAACTGCTGTCACGAAAAGTGTGTGTGGCAATTTAACAGACATAGGAGCTCAGAAATGTTGAGGGGCTCTGTGAAGCCCCCCATCATTAAAGGGTCTCTTGGATGCCAATCATTGACTAGATTATTTTTCCAAGGAATCTCATAGTTTTAAAACCCTCTGCCAAATGTTTAGGCTGTGAAGAAAAGCAATGAACTGACAGAAAAGAGCAATCATGGACCATTTCATTAAAATCTCATTTTCTTTATCTCTACCTTGCCTACTAAATAGGTAGCCTTGGATGAATCAACTTGAAATGGAGGTCAGACACCAAACATAACCATTTTCCATGTGACCTAAGTTCCCACCTCCAGAGAAAGATTTCCTCATCAAAAGTTTAGCTTACTTTTTACCCTTGAAGGTCAAAGAAATTGAGGTCTTAAATCGGATGAGATGAGAGAGAATACAAAGGCTGGCTTACAGGAGTCTCCCTGTGGTCTTGTGAGAAGGCACTTCATCTCCAACCTGCAGAGCTTTTCCCAGTTGCCTTGCTCAGAGTTACCTCTCTGTAGAATCCCCCAGAGAACACCATTTCCCTGCCTTCCTGGGAAAACAACAGAGGTTAGGGCCTGAGCTTGAGAGACTGACAACCCGGGTTCAAATTGGACCTCCCTCAGGGATCTTCTATGTTTTATTTAAATCTCACATTTATCCAGCACAATGACTCAGTGAGGCGGGCTCAGTATCAGAGCAGCTGTTGTTAAACTCAACCCTTTGGAGTAACTAGAAAAGCATATGCCTCCTTTACCAAACCAAATGACATCATGTGTGCTCTGAACCTGTGAAGCATAAATACACACTGTCCCCAGAGCTGGAGCAGTGGCCTCACTGTCCCCAGAGCTGGAGCAGTGGCCTCATCTTGGGAGTCTGGCAAGCAGGTGAAGAGATTTAAGCACTAAGTTGGGGAGATAGAGGGATAGCTGAACAACTACCTGCATTGAGTTACACACACACCTCAGACAAAAGTCACTCTGCCCTTCATAACCCCTAGGAATGGCCCAGTAACTCACTTTTGTGACCAAATATATCCTGGAACTAGAAGCCATGCTCCAATCTAGCCTGGATTGTTTTTGGGTACTTGCGCAAATATGACGAGCAATCTTATGAGTGAAATTTTAGGAAAAAAAGAACACCTTAATTACTGTCTTATGCTTATGCATGATTGGGCATGTAGATAATTAAAATCAGAAGTATCATAAGCAAAGATATGCTTAGTTAATCAATACATAACTCAAACTTATCTAAAAAGAAAAGCATCCATATTGTACCCCTAGTAACTAGCTCCTTCTCTTCTGGGACAACAAAGGAAGGCCTAGAAGTAAGTGGACGCTCTTGGATAAGTCTTGCT
>JADRCD010186377.1:0-14050 GCA_019843815.1 Montemys delectorum | reverse complement strand
TCTCTCTCTCTCTCTCTCTCTCTCTCTCTCTCTCTCTCTCTCTCTCTCTTCCTCTGTGTGTAGAGCTGCACTGATTAGAGAAGAAGATGTCATAAACTGGAGAGGAATTGGTATGGCATACAGAAGGAGTTACAGGGGAAGACAGAAAGGTTGAAGTGAAGGAAATACAATGGACTCATGTATGAAATTCTCAAAACTGAATTTTTAAAATAGAAAAGTAAATTATTCATAAAAATAAAAACTTGAAATGAGAAGCCATTTATTTTACTTTTTATTTTTAATAATTGAGATAGAGTTTGTCACTGAGGCCTAGGGCTTGCTGATGAGGGTAGACTGGCTGGCCAGCCAGCTGCAAGGTCCATGTGTCTCTACCTCACCAACCTTGCTATTACCACTCTGTGTCACCTGACTTTCTGTGTTACATATGTCCTGCATACAGCTCAGCTCCTCTTCCTTCTACAGCAAGCACTTTACCAACAGAAGTATCTCCTCAGCCCTCCTCCTCCCCCTCCCCCTCCTATTCCTCCTCTTCCTCCTCTTCTTCTTCTGCTTCTTCCTCTTCTACATCTTCTACTTCTTCTTTTGCTTTTACTTCTCATACTTCTTCTTCCCTTTGATACAGAGCTTCTATCCCAAGCTAGTCTGAAACTCTCATGCAGCTGAGTACGTTTTAAACTTCTAATCATCCTGCCTCTACCCCCAGAATGTTGAGATTCCAGGTGTGTAGCATCACACCTCTTTATGCAGTGCCAGAGATTGAATCCAGGACCTCATGCGGGCTACCCAAGTACTCTATGGACTGAGCTACAGCCCCATTTCCCTAGAGGCCTTTATTTAACAAATATGTAGCTACATACATGTCACACTAACTCACATGTAGTGAGCCTCTTTTGCAAAATAGCATATGATCAAAACCATCATCATACTCCCATATCTCCACACTTTAAGTATGATGAAGACCTGAATGTCTATGAAGGGGTCCAAGACTCTTGAGCTTGATCTAATGGAATGATTACATATTCCTGGGAGATGGAGCCCATCATTCCCATTCTTACTCACCCTTCTTTAACCCCAGCCCCTCCTGACTTTACTCTTGTCCCAACAAACATACTTTGCTGACTACCTGTTCGAAGAATTTGTCATAGTAATTTTTAATCCTTATTCAGGGTTTCTACCCCACCTTTGATTATTCAGTTCCCGGACACACACAACCTTTATATTTATCACAAGCCTTAAACAGTACAAGAGCTGGGCAGATGTCTACCCTCTATGCTTTTAAAACCTACCTTCTTTTGATAACCCCAAGTTGTTATTTACTATGTTTCACCTGGACTGCTCTTAATTCCAATAGGCGAGCCCTAAAAGCCATGTTTTAATTTCTCACCTCCTCTACCTTCTTCTCTAAACCCCTACCAATGTCTCTTCTACCCAGCTATTAGCTGTCAGTGTCTTTATTTACCAATCAGAAATAACTTGGGGGCAAGGTCACATAGTGTCTATGTGGGGAGTCTCTCGTCTCTGGGACCACCAAGTCCCCATATTCACATTCGAATATAAGCAGCCTCAGTCCAACCCACTACAGGAACTAACAAAATCAGGCTGTTAACTACCATCTTGAACCCTTTCTGAAAGCTGATTTGGGAGAAGTGATGAAGACAAGTACAAGGGTAACACCAGGAGTAAAAAATAATACGCTGATGACTCTTCACTGTCACCTAGGAGACAGAGGCATACTTCTGGGTCTGTCTATGAGGACACAGTTCATTGAGGAGAGAAGCCCCACCCTAAAATAAGTGACGTCATCCAATGAGTTGAAGCTATTGCCCTTCTTTCTGCGCTCTTTCCCCTCCCCCCCACCCAGGGTGAACTGCTCTTCCTGCCACCAGGAACTGTATTCTCTGGGACGACAAGCCAAGTAAATTCTTCCTCTTACAAGGGTTCCTGCTGTCATAGCAGAACAACAACTACAATAATAATGATGATAATGATAATAAATAAGATAAAACAACAACTAATACAGAGGCACAATAGAATACTAAGGAGCCATTAAAGCCATTACTAAACATATGCGTTTTTAATTCTATGAAAAGGTATTTACAGTTTGCTATAAATGTTAAAATGAACCTAGAAATTTCCACAAGATTAACATTCAATGTGCTAATGCTGAATTTTGCCTCCCTGCTTCCACTTTTTCGTGAATCAAACCTATCTATTATTGTCCTCCAATAATCTATTGTTGGATTTTCCTTTGACAAATATTTCTAACAAGATCACTTTGTACGCTAATCAGCATCCTGGCTGGAAACCATCTGAACATTGAGACTAGCAATTATAGGCTAATGCAATAATTTTATACCAGCTGGTAGGTGATGAAGGACTACTATTAACAGTTTCTTCTTATCTCTTTAGCCAAGAGATTCCAATCTGTGAATGATTTGGATTGATGAGCCAGAGTTACTGGATAATCCCAATGACCTTAAGTCTCATAGTGCAAAAGAAATCGTAGCAGCATCCTCAAATAACTAGTACTAATCTTTTCTAATGTAAAGCACGAATTTGAGAGTCCTTCCATGTTTACTCTCAGTGGGAGCCCTCTGGAGGAAGGTCCATCTAACTCAGAAAAGGGATGTGTTTATTCCTTCAAACAAGCTCCCTGGGGATGAGCAGTTGTCAATACAACTAAAATCTAACCTACCCCAAATGGAGCAAAAATCAATACCTTTGCTTCCTATGCCCTTCAAGAGTGTGCTTATAGCATTAAAACAGCCAATAAAAGATTAGAGATCAGCTGTTTTATTACATGTCAGCTACTTGACATTTCATAATTATTTTAGTCACACTTGCAATCTATGCATTAAGGTACCCAGGGTTACTACAGTATACTGAGATCCAAGGCATCGGGAAGCCTGTAAAGCCTCAGAGCGAATGAAGTAGGTCAAGGGACTCAGTTGCCTGTGTCAAAAGCTCTCTTTCACTTTCCAGACTTAGATTAAAGTGTATCCAATCATAAAGTAGTCATGCATCTTTCTCTAAGCACAAAGGGACGCCAGTGAATTAGTCCAGCCTGAATTTTATCTCCCAAAAGCTCAGTTAAATGTGGTTGTAAGTTCTTAAAACTTAAAAAGAAAAAATTAAAAGCTAAAATAAATTGAAGAGTCCAAGCAAGCTTTATACGTCTTGCAGTTTTCTAACATGAAAGGGGACAGGGGCACTTGCTCAATATGGATATGTAATTCCTTGTGTCTTAACTTTCCCTTCCGTCCCATTCATAAGAAATCTGGTACTCCTGGGCCATTGCTCACACTAGCTCATTGTGTGATATTTTATTTTTCTTCTCTAGTATGTGTTTCCATATTCTTCTTGACCTCAGCTCTAGCTTGCAAACCCCAGGGATGTAAGAGATGGACTTCCTTAAAGAGAAGTTACAGGTTAGCTGCTGCACGTGGAGATACTTGACGGTGTTACAATAGAACTCAGTCGCCAAGTTCTTTCTAACAGGGGTTCATCGCAGCCCTAATGCTAATCCAAAAGCTACATTTATGTCAACAGTGGAGAGAGAGAATAGTACATTATGGAAGAAGTGAAAGGCAGTCGAGCAAAGTTTTGGGAACAATTGGAGTAAAGGATGAAAAAGCTAAGAACAAACATCTGGTGTCTCACTCTTGGCTGATGATAGTAAGCAGACAACTTTCAGGGCCTGTGGAGGTAACTGACCTCATTAGGGATGTAATGGTTAAACGCTGTAAGTAAAAAAACACTTTTCTTCTTTGTGAAAAAAGAAATTAATATTTCTGTCTACTGAGCATATGCTTGAAGTAAATAAATCCCTAATCCAGTGGTTCTCAACCTTCCTAATGCTGTGACCCTTAACTACAGCTCCTGATGTTATAATGACCCCCACAACCATAAGATTATTTTAGTTGCTACATCATAACTGTAATTTTGCTACTGTTATGAATAGAAATGTAAATATTTTGAGAGATATAGGTTTGCCAAAGGGGTCATAGTTTGAGAACCATCGCTCTACACAAAATTGTATGGGGTTAGTAGTTTAAGAAGTTCTCTAGAGGTTGACCACACTTTATGAAATAGAAGAAGACACATCCAGTCCAAACAGAAATAGGGTCCTTTCTCCTCATTTTCTTAGTGAGAAAGAACTACATATTTCAGACAGAACCCTATTATATCACCACTAGTTATATGAAACACACGTGGTTTTCATTCTAATGTATGAGTTTAGTGGGTGTGCGTTAATTCATTTTCATGAATTTCTTAATTAAAGCCTATCTGCAGATAGCTTGGAGGAGGCATACAGATATACTCAACATGAGTACTCCTTCAGTAGGAATCCAGAACCTAAAAGGGGAGGACCACCTACATAGCACAGGTCTCTAGAAGATCGCCCATCTCTTGCTGCTGTGTTTGCAGGTTTCCAACCATCTGAAAGAACTCAGCATGCACTTTAGTCCTTTGATGACAAAGGTTTGATTCTGATTCTTCGTTTTGAACAAAATGTATACGGGGAAAGACCAACTTTTCAAATCTTATGGGCTATAAGAAGCAGCAAGTTTCTTTATATTGGCCAAGAAGGGATTTGCTTCACAAACAGAGCCAGCCTCTGCGATCAGCAACGAGCTCTAGATAGCTAAAAAGGGAAAGCCTTTCCAGGTGGTCAGCCATAGTTCTGTCCTCCTATCCCTTCATCTCTCTCTTCTTCCTCCCCTCTTGGTACTTCTGATGCTTCAGTTATTTCTGTTCAAATGTGGCCACACTTTCACAGGCAGAAAGGAATACTGCTTTTGATTATCTGATATTTCAGACGAACCATGTCACTGCTCCATCTGTGAAAAGAGAAAACAGATGTCGTCTCTGGCCAGCTTTTTGTGGCTGGTTTGCTCAAATGTAAGATTCCTGGACCTTTCTAAAAGAATGGGTAGTTATATCTCCCAATCTTCCAGAGAGCTTGTGTGGAATCCTGTGAGGTGCTAGGTGGGTATGAGATGCATGAAGAGACAAAAACTGAGTCTTTGCTTTCCACGCCCTTAGGGGAGCCATAAAAAAAAAAAAAAGCAGTGTGCGCGATAGAAATACAAGTGCCCAAAGAGACATGTGAACAGAAGGAAGCCTAAGAGCTCAGTGAACCAGTGAAGCAAGGAGCAACTCCATTGTGGCTCAGCATCCGAGCTGATTGATATCTGGGCGCTCCAGACCCATTTGTGAGCTATTGCTCGGTGTTCTGTAGGAATATATCCACTTTCTTTAGCATAGTTCACTATCTACAAGGACTGTAGCAGCTCAAATCAAGCATAATGGCACCATTACTACAGGCCGAAGGGTCATTTTTCTTGATTTTTATCCTTAGGCATCTCCACTGTTAATCTAATCCCCATCAAGTCATTGACTTTATGGTGATGTGAAGCAATACAGTTATATATGTCGGTGGATACATTAAAAAAAAAAGTCATTCTGTATTGTAGACTTAGAGAAATTAGAATAAAATGGGAGAAGTAAATATGGATGGTCAAAGAGCTCCTTCAGAAATGTATTAATAATGGGCCCAAAACTACTATCTGTGCAATCATGTCTCAATTTATGTATTATATGCCATTTCAAAAAATTGGATTGTGAATCAACATTTGAGTCAACTTCTATTTCAAATGTACCCCAAGGCAATTTAAAGAAATAATTTAGAAAAATTTTCCTGTAAAGCAGACACTCTTTTATAATGTGAATAATCACATCCCCGTTTTATGGCTTGTAAGTTAGTTTTATCATGTTTGGGTAATAAAAGGCAAACTTCACGTCATATTTTATGTTTAAAAAAGAAACGAAGTTGCAGTTGAGAAATCGCAGTTTCCTGGCATGCTTTCTACACAGTTTAGTCACTAGGCTCAAAAGATCCATAGTTCTAGTACTGGGTAAAGTAACATTGGATAAATGAGTACTCTGGAAGTAGCTAGATAAGCAAAGAAGCCAAGGCTGCTCCAGAAAAGCTTAGTTTAAAAAAATATGGAGATTATGTTAGGCAACATGTGAATTTAATTAAAAATGTGCCCACTAATTTGGATGGTCAGTGTGAAGTGTGACAATATATCTAGAAGTTCCCAGGAATTGAAGTGTAAGAATCTGGCCCATGAATCATATTGTGATTCATCAAGTACCTAACGTAAGTGGCTGAGATAGATTCAAGCATGTGCACTGTATCGTGTATCAGCAACTTGAGCGGCCAGATGAATAATGTTGAATAATCTAAGCCTTATCAATGCAAAGGAAAGACAGACAAAGGTAAGCTCCTCTGAGTCCTTCTGTCTGCTCTTTGCTGGGGCGGCTCTGTTCAGAGGGAGGAATCATCTACCTACCATACAGTCCCTAGTCTTTACATTTCAAAGCGTCATGGAAAAGAAGGCAGGGCATGTGGTAAATGGACAAAGGTTTTAGCTTTGATCTCATGCAAGATGGGTCCACTGAGCCGCACCAGACTCCCACTTTCCACAACACTGATACAGTACCCTGGCTCCCTCTTGTCCTGGAATGCCTCTGGAACAATAGTGAAGTGCTGAATATGTAAAGTTTCCCTTTGAACTGAGGCTAGGGGAGTACATAAGCCCCCCCCCCCCCGGGAGACCTGAGCTGTAAGCACTCCCTTGACTTTGAAACTGTAAGACCTACTTCTATATTTTTAGAAGTACATGCTCACTAGAGAACTTTAGATATACCAGTGCACAGATTTTTTTTTTAAAGCCATAACACAAATAAAAGCATAAAAAGAACTTTCCTTGATCTGGGCCTCGGATAACTTTATACACTGCGTTTCCGGTAGGTAAACAGTACTCTGTAATGTGTTATACTTTCTATGGCTATTTTAAGGATTCCTTCTACAGTGATTTAGAGAACGTCTTAAAACCACAAATCACCCATAAGTTCACCAGGATTTAGCTTCCAATCAATAGAAATCAGTCAGCAAAAAGGATAACTGGAATCAAAACATTGCTACTTAGAAATTACAGCTAGCTCTTTTGAATGCTAGGAGGGGAAAAAAAATCCTGAAGTGGAAAAAGTCAGTGTATCAGAATTCTTGTTCCCAATTCACAGCATACCAAAGCAGGACATGAAAACAAAAATTCCGGTAGAGGGGGCTGGCGAGATGGCTCAGTGGATAAGAGCACTGACTGCTCTTCTGAAGGTCCTGAGTTCAAATCTCAGCAACCACATGGTGGCTCACAACCACCCGTAATGAGATCTGACGCCCTCTTCTGGAGTGTCTGAAGACAGCTACAGTATACTTATGAACAATAATAAATAAATCTTTGAGGCCGACTGGAGTCGGCAGAGTTGACCGGAGCAAGCAGAGGTCCTAAAATTCAATTCCCAACAACCATGTGAAGGCTTACAGCAACAGTGCACTCATATACATAAAATAAATAAATAAATCTTTTTAAAAATTCTGATAGAATAATCCTGTATATATTTCTTAAATTTTTTTTCTTACAATAGCCATTTTATCCATCAAAGGAAAATCAGGCTACCTAAAATCATTCTTAATGCTAAATGTTCTTGCTCAATTCATAGAACCTCTTTAATGGAAAGTAAAAGTAATGTTACTATACTAATATCTTCATGTGTTTAGGTTAGAAACTGGCCCTATATATTAATATCCTCTAATTGCTTCTAAATATAAAAGGACACAAGAATACAGCTCTCAGTTTCATTTTATTAACATGATTTCTTTTGAGTAATATGTAATCTACAAATGTTTCGAGCGACAGGAGGATCCACTCCCTGGGAGAAGGAAGGAATTGGCACTTCAGATTTGCTATTCTATTTCTTACCACAGAAATTTGCCCTCAGCTTGGGGGCCGCCTTTGAGGAACTGGGCGAGGACTGTGGTTCCATCTGACCCTGTGTCCCATTCCTGCTGGAAAGTCATATCTATGCATGTCTTCCAGGGTACGGGGGCAGCTCTACAAACACACAAGATATGAAAGTTGGAAGAAAGGGAAAATCCTTGCAGCAAAGTTCATCCAACAGAAAACCCTTAGGCTCAGACATCTGGTTCCGGGACGGTGTCTTAGAATAGTCTAGGGTGGGGGCTGTCAACCTTTGTGATGGTGCAGACCTTTAAATACAGTTCCTCGTGTTGTGGTGACCACGTTGTTTGTGTTGCTATTTCATATCTGTAATTGTGCTACTGTTAGGCATCGCAACGGAAATTTCTGACATGCAAGATGCCTGATATGTGACCCCTGTGAAAGGGTCATTTGACCCAAAGTGGGTTGAGAGCCACTGGCCTAAGCAGAGCAATATAAGGAATGATCGTTCATGTCATGCAGACTTTTCTCCATGCCAATAGGCTATAGTCTTAAGGTCTTACAGAGCTAAGGGATGCCTAAGAAATATAGAAGGCTCTTTTCCAGTGCTGCTTTAGGAGCTAAGGAAACTGCACTGTCATCAAGGAGACATGACGTAGAGCTGGAGCAACAATGGCCTTCATGTCATTTCCCAATGCAGCATGGTGGTACTGTCAAATCAAGGAGCCCGGACATGAAGTTGTTCTGGCAGTCTCCTTGTTTTAGAGCAGGGCAATAGCTTCAGGGCACTAAAGAGCTAGGGTGGCAAGCTTCAGATGTCGGGAACAAAGACCGGTACCAACTGCAGTGGCCAGCAGCAGCAAGATATCATCACAGTGACTGACAGAATGTGTCAGGATCTGTTCTAAATGGAAATAAAACGGCAATGCCTTTTCTGGCTGATGTGAAGCCCTGAGAATATTTGGTATTTGGTTGTTGAAGACGGCAAAGTTGTTAGGTAGGAAATGACCTAATAATTTTATACATCATCTTACATATAAAAACTATATATATATGTGTGTGTGTGTGTGTGTGTGTGTGTGTATACATCACACACATATATGTATATACATATATGTATATATACACAGGTTGAAATACCTGAGCAAAGGGTGCTAGGTCAGATTCCTATATGGTCCTCTCTTCCCAGGTGACTCCAGTTTGTGTCAAAAGAACAAAAAGGCAACCAGCACAGAGGCTGAGAAGAAGGGATGAAGCATCATGCTAACTTTTAGCAGTTGGTTTTGTCAATTCAAAATCCCAAAGCAAGTCTCCAGGACCACCTCTAAGACGTCAAGATAAGCCACAGTGTTGAACAGAAAACCATTCGAGGAGAGACAGCAATAGAGAAGCAGATCATAAAGCAATATCCCCCAGGTGCCAGACCTACAGGGAGATATCAGATTAAAAGGGGATGTTGTCATTGGAACATCTGTGGTGTTACTGAGAGCTGTCTCGGTGGAGGGGCGAGCACTACTGAAGGATTAATGGCGGAAAGGGCAGCAGTTAAAGTGAGCACAATGAGGGGAAACAACACCCTCGAGAAATTCTCCTGAGTTAGCCAACGCATGGCCAAGGTAGCCCAGGAATCTCACTATCCTACCATCTTAGTGTGTCCTGAACATTTTTCTCCTTCTTTCACACATCCCCTTTCTGGCCCCACCAGGCCTCAATCTTAATTGATCTTTGATAGCATCATGAAAGACGTTAGGAAAAATTCAAAATTGAAAGACAAAGGGCTGAAGGACATAATGCAATCAAAGGGACGGGTGCAGCCTCAAACCAAGAGCTTTTCTTCTCTAAAGTGAAATGGAAGAGGGAGGCAGATAAAGGGAGGCGAATTGAGAGCAGGCCTTTCCCCGCTCGCCCAACCACGGGGCTTTGAGGGAAAAGTGGGAGGGGGCAACCTTCTAGGTTCAAACAGAAAAGGTGAAAAGCGTCATATTTGAAAACATCACTGCCGGTCCTAAATTTCAAATTAGAGCTGCCTTTGATTGCAAATGTTTAAACTTATATTAAAGAGAAATGGGCATCAAGGGGATTGCTTCTGAAGCCAGGCGCAGCGTGAAGTAATAGGACAGTTCCCTCATTAGAATGAAATAGGAACGCAGCTACCAGGGAAACCTTAAGGATCCAGCATGGACGCCCCGGTCTTGCCATTTTTGACGCTGCACTGACCCCTAGAGGCCATCCTTTCACTCGCCGTGTGCTAAGGCTTGGGCAAGAAGAAAATAGTTGCTTTGCTTTCCTGCAATCAGAGTGGACATAAGGAGTAGAAAGGGGAGCGCAACCCAATCTCACTGAGTGTTAGCAATTAAAGTGAAGTTAATAGAAGGAAACTTTGTGAATTTCGCATATCCCTGACCACCAGACAGTATTTGTCAGACAGACTGAAACAAGAACTTGCTTTTTTTTTTTTTTTTCCCAATGTGTTTCTTCGAGTTCCAGTACTCTGTGACAGCTGAGGCCCCTGGTCAGCTGACAAGGCCTCAGACGCCTCCCAAGACTGGGAAGGCAGAGGAAGTCATTGTCCTATATGAAGCACAAGTAGCCTGACTTGTCTTATTATCTGCCGTCTTGCTTGCGGTTTGTTTTGTTTTGTTTTGGGGTTGTTGTTGTTGTTGTTGTTGTTGTTGTTGTTGTTGTTGTTTTGGGAGGGTTGGGGGTTTTGTGGGGTTTTTTTTGGTTTTGTTTTGTTTTGTTTTGTTTTTTTGTTTTGTTTTGTTTTGTTTTGTTTTGTTTGTTTGGTTGGTTGGGTTTTGGGTTTTGGGTTTTTATGGGTTTTTTTCAGACAAGAAGTCACCAAAGTGCCCAGTTTGAGCATAACACTGTGCAGGCAAGCCAGCTGTATAATTGTTTCTGAGATGGGAGTAAGGGAGGGGGGGTCACAGCCATACTTCCCAAGAAAATTGATAAAACAAGCACTCTTGAATTTGAACTCACAAGCCACCTAAAGGCATCTGCGCCCCCTCCCAAAGAGAACAAAGAGGAAACCACCATGTGGAACGCTGGATGAATTAGCATTCTTATACTAGAGGGACATGGGAACAATACTATACTGGGGGTACATTTTCAAGGTCACTATGAGGATTTAAGTTTCTTATGGCAGAGCAATAAAAGATCCAAAAGGACTTGGGAGATGGGGTCTAAAATTCCAACTCTCTTCATTGTAGCAAATATTTCAAAGACACATTTCCTAAACATCATACCTAGGATCTTTTATTCTTAAGGGCTCCAATCTTCCTAAAGAAGCCCTGTTCTTCTGATACATATCTGGCTTTAAAATAATTTTGCTTCTGCCTCTAGCCCGTGGCTCAAGGATATCTGATTGAAATTGAGTGGATGATATTCCTCAAAGAGAGGGCAAGTGCTATGAAGAGTTCCTGAGGTCAGCGGGAGAAGCCAGATGGTACCAGGTCTCTTTCTTCCCAGAGCGTGTTTGTCTAAACATACAAGTGGGCCGATGAGATTCCTAATCAATTCCCTTCTGGGTTGTTAGCAATAGTCTCCCCTGGAAGACGGCCACTCTAAAGCGTTCTCCTCCACAGTCGTAATCGTTAGCATCTCAAACACAGCTACACCCTGCAGTGGAAGACACTGGATTTATTGAAAATTGTTGAGCCTGAGAAATAAATCCCAGGTAAACCTCTTTATCCCTGTGAACTCCACATGAAGCACTGTTAAACCTGTATATGCATGGCTGAATATTCTTCATTTTCAAAATAAGTGCCCACGAGGAGAGAGGGTTATATGTAATGTAGCCATTTAATTTGATACCAAATACATAAATACATACATAAATAAATAAATAAATAAATAAAATGTGTGATGTAATTAATTAAATAACTCCTATGCTCAACCAGTTGCCTACTTCACGAGAATCATAATTACGCCTTTGATGTTGGCCCAAGCACAACTTATCAGGAACTTCAGGTCATTCTTATCACTAATGATCTAGCCATTGATTAAGGAGCAATCTGACTTAATGGATGAGTTAGCTGAAATAATTGGATTGACAATTTCCATAGATGAGAAGTCCACTCACATGCCATCTTGTGCCCATTAGGATGTCCGTTTCAAAGAGCATCATAATTGCTCACAAAATATTCCAATTTCCACCTGCAGTTGTCACTCAGAAAGTATGCCAAGAACCTAAGCAAAAGAAATCCATAAATATACAAGCCCTATCAAATGATCCGCCTCACTGCTGGCCACCCTCCGTCTAAGGGACTCCCATTTCCATTGACTTAAGGAGCCCTGCCCCAGTCTCTCTAGGGATACAGAAATGTAATACTATGCCTTTAAGGACATCTGTTCACCTACACATCGAGTTTCAAAAGGGTATCCGAATAAGCACGAGTTATAAAATTGTTAGACTTCTTAGTTACATGTATCATTTTTGAAAAACTGGTAGAATGCAAATTTCATCCAATTTCAAAAATAAAATATTTAGACTTGCATTGTCTTTGTATATCATTAGTCGGGCACCCTTTAATTCAGGGGATTAGAGCATGTCTAGCACTCTCTGGCATCAGCAGATGAAAGTAAGTTGAGAGAAAGCAGCTGATGGGCCATATGTCCCCACCCCAGCCCTCTGCAGGGGGAATTAGTCCTTTAACGTGAGCCTTTGACCCAGAAATGACAGAATGCTATATTTAAAAAATCTTTATGACAGTACTATAATCTATCCGCATCCAAGGGAGTTTGCCTCCAGGACCCCCAAAGGTACCAAACTCTAAGATTGTTCAACCCTTGCCGCAAGACTGAGTATTTTCATATATCTGCATATATTCCCAGTGCGCTGTTACCACCTCTAGATTGCTTAATATCAACGCCACATAAATGCAGCATCGATTGATGTCTTATTCTCTGTTATGAAGCAGAAAAAAATGTCTGGGCACAGAAGCAAAGACACATTTTTATCTATAACTCCCCACACACACACACATACAAAACTACAGGTACAGACTGGCCATCATCTTCCAAAGCCTAAGGGAAAGTGAATTGTCTGAGAACTTTCTTTTTAAATCCATTTTGAAATAACTGGTCAATATTAAATGGTTCTGGCATAGCAGAAAGCCTTATAAAATGTTAAAGATTGCTATTTGTATGGTTGAAGCATTAATGATTTGTACTCAGTTCAGGAGCAATTGCCATTGTCCATAGTCCCTAGTCAAACAGAAGGGTTTGATTTAAGGAGTGTGATTATACAAAACAAAGCTATTGACAAGAGTGGAGGTGAACTGTACAAACGCTAACAGCAAAGTTTAGATATGCCTGTGCTGCCAAAGCTTTCCTGCTGCTTTTGGGTAAAAGTCTAAGTTATAGGAGGGGAAAAAAAACCAACTATGAAGATCATTGACTTCGTGGATGCAAATAAAATGATTGAGTTCTCATGTGTGAGATGAAAAAGGAGAGTCAGTGGAGAACAGGAGTCCGTGGTCTGGCTCTACCGATTTAACAACTTTGTGGTCTAAGTTATTTAACCTTAGCGTGTATCCATGTCCAGCTGTAAATATCACCTGTATCCCAGCTGCCCCATGAGCAGCAAGTTAGTACTTGGAAGATACTTAAAATAGCATCTGGTGCACTGGAAAATCTGTACAATATGTTAACTATATGGAGGTTAAAAATATGTACAGTATGTTAAATCTAGAGACATCCAAGTGTTAATTTGTGCTTATGTACATGTGTGAACTGGTACAGGTACACACACATGTGCAGATACACATATGTGTACATGCCCGCATACTGAGATCAAAGTGTAACTCTGGGTATTGTTCCTCAGGAGACAGCCACCTTGTTTCCTAAGATAGGGCTCCTCACTGGCCTGCAGCTCATAGAGGTGACTGCTAACTGGCTCTAAAAGCCTGGGGCTGGGGCTGTAAGCATGTACTGCTGCACCTTGATTGTCCTATGCTTCTGAGGGTTGGATTTTCCTCATGCTTACACACAGAGCACATTCTTCTATAGGAAAAACATTGTAACATGAACAAATAAATTCTGTATAAGTACACTGGTCCATTTGCTGTTACTACAACCAAATACTTTAGGCTGACAACTTACAAAGAAAACCATGTTATTTAGCTCACAGTGTAAAATCTAAAACAGCATGGCACTGGCTCTTATAAAGATGTTTTGGGTTCATTATATCATGATAGAGATCTGTGTGGGAAGAGAGATGGCAGTTCGTGGGGGGGGGG
>JADRCD010186375.1:0-10000 GCA_019843815.1 Montemys delectorum | reverse complement strand
CACTTGTGACCTCTGTACCAGCAAATATATTATCAGATAAGGAGGCTGGGCATGTGCCATGGAAGGTTGGCATGGCTGGTGGCAGAACAGTGGTCATGGGGTACACTGTGTTCTGGATTTTCCCAGGGATCATAGACATTTACATTTCTGCTCTTTGAGTTCTTACAAATAGTTGGTGTTAAGTCCAGTTTATCCAGGAGTTATCAAGGTCACAGAAATGCCCTTTAGAGGGTTGTTGTCTGAGTTGACCCTGAAGCACACACCAGTGTCCCTTTATCTTGCCACCTTGAGAAAGTAGATTCTGAGTCACTTGCTCTTAATTGTGAAAAGGATCTTTAAAATTTCTTTTCCCTTTTCTGTTTCTGAGGAACATAAAAATGGGCAAATTCTGTGTCTCTTGTTTAAGGTAGAAGCTGTGTTCACAACTAACCCAATTAAGAGAATTGAACATTTGTAGTTTATGGAGCCAGAGAGTTTATAAGGGTTGGAAGGGAGCTGGCAAAAGCTGCCAGGCTGGAGTGTGGTCAGACGGTCTAGGTCACCCTCATGTTTCTCTTCCAATTGATGAGGTCAGAGGGTGGAGGAGCAGGTTCTCAGTTCCAGAGGCCTGATGGGTGCCGTTGCTTCGTCTTCCAGTGTCCTTGAAGAGGCAGCTGAGGGAGAATTCACTTTGTTGCCTTGTGACATTTAATGAAGGTTGTTAGGGTAGGTGCCTGAGAGCAGTTGTTCTGATTGTTTGCTTTGTTTTGTAGACACAGGGTTTCACTGCATAGCCCTGGTTGGCCTCAGATCCTGCTGCTTAGCCTCAGACGATGGGGTGGCCGGCCTGTGCCATCACCCCTTGCTCAGATAAATGGGTTTTATGCTTGGGCTAATTACCATTATGACTTAATATTAAAAAATTATATTGGCCGGGTGGTGGTGGCGCACGCCCTTAATCCCAGCACTTGGGAGGCAGAGGCAGGCGGATTTCTGAGTTCGAGGCCAGCCTGGTCTACAGAGTGAGTTCCAGGACAGCCAGGGCCACACAGAGAAACCCTGTCTCGACCCTCCCCCCCAAATTTTCCCACCTCAGTGTGCTTATGTTTGTGTGCTCACACTGCATGCGCGTGTGCTTGAGGATAAACACGCGTGCACGCGCACACACGCACACACGCACACGCACACGCGCACACACACACGAGTCTGTGAGTGCCATGTGGAGATCAGAGGGCAACTTGCAGAAATAGTTTTTAGCTTTTGTTTTTTGTTTATTTATTACATGTGGGTCTTGGGTCTCAAATTTCAGTTTTCAGGCTTGGGAATCCTCTTCCCTGCTGAACCATCTAGAATGTAGAATTTAAGTGGCCCATGCCTGTTTTGGAGGTGGGAGAGTTTTTTCTTAAGTCACCATGTCTGACCTGAATGTCCTCATTCTGTATTTCTGTTGAAGTTCTTTCTTCTTTTTCAGGTGTTGATCAGCCCTAGGGTCTTGTGCATGCAAGGCAAGCATTCCACCAAGCGGAGCTACATACATCCCCAGCCCCTTAAATGGTTTCCAGTGTGTTACCTTGTTGACTGTATGAGATTGAAACATGTCTTGGTGCTGGGCATTTTAGGCTAGTTCCACTGTTTTTCTTTTCTTTTTTTCTTTTTTTACTTAAAAGATTTTTATTTATATGCATACACTGTAGCTTTCTTCAGACACATCAGAAGAGGGCATCTGATCCCATTATAGATGGTTGTGAGCCACCATGTGGTCTGGGAATTGAACTCAGGACCTCTGGAAGAGCAGTCATTGCTCTTAACCGCTGAGCTATCTCTCCAGCCCCTTTCTACTGTTTTTCTAATTAGATAAATTTGTATTTGAGTTTTCTCCTCTCCTTCCCCTCCTCCCTCTTTTCCCTTCCTTTCCTCTCTCCTTTTCTCCCCTCCCTCCCCTCTCTCCTTTCCTTCATCCCTCCCTGAAGAGAAATTCCCACAAATGGCTTTAAAGTTTGAACCACTTGAGAGGGTTTTGAAACTTGTTTAAATTCTTGTTAAGTCTGTTTTCTAGTATTTCAGGTAAGAGAAAACTCTGGGGAACTCTTCCTAAACAGTGTCTTGGTCTTTGGAACTCGTCAGAGTCCATGAGATGAGATGAGCTCTCGGAGGCTTTGCGGAGCACGTTCCTTCCTAACCTGAGTGGATGCTCCCTGCAGGCTGCTTTCCTGTCATGAGTAAGAACAAGGCCTTACTCGGGATAGAGCTTCTGCATAGCAAGCTCTGGCCTTGGATTCAGTTCCCAGCACCTGGGGGAGTGGGGGGTGTGTGGGGGGTGACGGGAGAGGGAGGGAGGGAGGGAGGGGGAGGAGAGACTAGAGACTTAGGCAAGCGGTCCTCTTCCCCAAGGCTGTCAGTTGTCAGGCTGCTCAGAACCACAGTAGCTGACAGAGTTTGTCTTGGTTTGCTTTCCACATCTGGAGTGTATGATTTGGGAAAGGCTGTGCAAGGCTGTTGGCATTGGGTCAAGTGAACCTTTGGACTTTGCCTCAGTGGGTTGGGGTGCCGTTCTCACAGTCTTCAGCTTCTCTTTATTGCTGTTATAGACAGGCACTCTACTATTGTTCTATAACTCATTCTGTCTCTTCCCATTGGCTGGCTGACCATTTCACCTTTTCCTATAGAAGACTGAACAGAGTCTTGTTTTCTTGGTTGCTTATTTCTCAGGGTTTGGTGTGTGTGTGTGTGTACATGTGTGTAGGCTCATGAATGGATAGGATGGTGTCTAGTGGTACAGGGGTCATGGCCAGGCTAGCCCACCTCTGTTCTTACCTTGTACAGCTGCTGTGTCTTTCCGACATCTATCCCTCCCCTAGAAGCTGTTTCCTTTTCACTTATCTTACCTCACCATGGGCAAAACTCTGACTCTTAGTTCCTCTTCTAAGAAAAGCTGGCTGAACCAAAGCAGAAGACTTAGTCCATATGGAGGTAGAAATAAGAGGAAACCATCTCAGACAGCACAGGACCATAGGAGGCATTTTGTCCCTGGCACAGCAGGTTTTAGTGCCAGCACTCTGGGGTTAGCCTTACTGTTGGCTCTGCTAGGCAGTGGGAGCTTCCTGCTTCCCTTCCCCACCCCTGTTTATTCTGTCAATAAGACCAAATTTTAGAGTAATGGTTGGCTACACAGCCTGTGTTTTTATCACAAGTGTGGAAATTGTACTTTGGCTTCGTTTCTGCAGATGCCTAAACATGTCTGAGTCATTGTTGCCTTAGCAACTGGCTGAACTTTGCTTGTGTGTGGCAGAAGCTCCTGCAGGAGCCCGGTGGGAGATTTGCAGCCGGACTAGATGGCCAGTGTCAAGCCGCGATGGACCTGTGGTTCTCCCCAGAGTTCATTTTATTTCCTTGAGAAATCCTGCTCAGATGTCCCAGCTCAGCAGAGTAGCCTGGCATGGGACAGGGCTGACCAAGCCCTCCAGTAGCTCCTGACCCAGGCTCTGCTCTGCACTGTGGCCTAACTTCTGCTGTCCCATGAAGTTGCTTATGTTTCTTAGACCTGGACCTAAAGGCTGGATCTGCAAAGAAACAGGGCCTTACGGTGGGCCAGAAGGTGCACCTGACTCTGCAATAGGGACGTGAATATGATGAGGTCTCGGGGGTCTACCATAGTAGTCACTGTGGTGTTATCCTTTGTTCTTTTGTCTTTAAAAGCTTTTGAGGGGGCATTTATTTATTTGCGCATGTGTGGAGGTGGAGGTGTACCATGGCTCACATGTGGAGGTCACACGGCAGCCTGCAGGAGTTGGTTCTTGCTAGGGTCTAACTTAAGTCACCAGGGTTGGTAGCAAGTACCTTTACCTGCTAAGCCAGCCCACTTAGTGGCAGCTTTGATTTCCTTTTGAAGATCTTCTTGCTTTTATAAGTGCAGATCTGAAGTTGCTTGGTAGGAGCAGGAGTGGAGAGCTATTTATCACCTCTCTTAAGCTCAGCAAGCCCAGCCCACTTTCCCTGAAGTACTTCTTGTGTTCATTTCCAGAATTGTTGTTTTAGACCTGAGCCGCTTCGCCTTCTACTCGTGCTGGGAACACATCCAGGTTCATGACATTTAGAAAGAATTTAAAATAGCATGTTCTATCTGATGAGTGTGGAGGGACGTCTTATAACCCTGCCTTCCGAAAGCTTCAGACTTGCTTTGTGACGGGTTGCAGAGAGTACAAACTTAGCCTACTGGGGACTGTAGGGCTTCCCTCTTGGGAATGGAGTTTGCAAATTGCCCACCCTGACAGGCTCTACAAAGGCTGCAAACCTTACTCTCCACCTGCTCTGCACGGTGTTGCTGGAGGGCCATGTTTTCAAGAAGATAACAGCAGGCTCTGAATTTGGGTCTTGCTATAGCGGGTGCTTTGGGTGTAGGAATGTGTGGTGCCTCCTTAGGATGCTTAGCTCTTAGAGTGCTCTGACTTCACCTTGGCTCTGCTATTGTTCTGGGATTGACTTTTTACTTGCATATTATAGTTCTCTGTTTGTGTGTGTGTGTGTGTGTGTGTGTGTGTGTGTGCGCGCGCGCGCGCGCAAGTGCCTGTGTGAGTTTATGTGCATGGCATTTGTACAAGTGTCCAAGGAGGCCAGAAGAGGGCTTTGGGCCTCCTGGAACTGGAGTAAGAGGCGGTTGTGAGCTGCCTGATTGTGGATGCTGCAAACCAAACCCAGGTCCTCTTCAAGAACAATAAGCTCTCTTAACAGCTAAGTCGCCTCCCTCATTTTGCCTTTAAAAGTGGGGGACTCTTGTATGATTGGTAAATGACTGTTGCACCACATTTCATGTACCACTGCTAGTGTGTGATTCCACACAGGTGGAAGGAAGTTTCCTGACTCTTGGGAATGATGTTCTGACTCAGTTCTATAATGGCTCTGTAGTGGTCCTGGCTCCCTGTGGCCAAGTGACTACCAAGGATTTGCTCCCTCAGGACTGTGCCCAACAGTTACAGGTTGTATCAGGTGTGTCCAACCCTTGGCTGTAGGCTGTATGTGGCATGTGGGTGAGGATAACTGAATAATGTAGCCCAACATATAAAATTATATATTTAAAACACTATGAATTTAAATAAACAAACATGGCAGCTTCCACAGTAGTTTCTGCCCTTCAGAGGCTGTGTGACCTGCAAAAGAAGTTCCTGTTATTCTCTGGGCCTGTCCCCTCTGACCAGTGAAGGGTGATTCTGTGAGGGTTGAAGTGATGTCACTTCTACCAATGAAATGACACAACTCAAGCCAAATTAAAGTATATAAAGGCAAGTTTATTTGGAAGTCGCTCTTGGGCAGTGTGGTGGTTTGAATTTGCTTGGCCCGTGGGAAGTGGCACTCTTAGGAGGTGTGGCCTTGATGGAATAGGTGCGGTCTTGTTGAAAGAAGTGTGCACTGTGTTGGTGGGCTTTAAGGTTTCCTATGCTCAAGCTCTACCAGTGCGGAAGACTGTCCCCTCTTGGTTGCCTCTGGATCAAGATGTGGAGCTCTCAGCTCCTTCTCTACCCATCATGTCTGCTTGGATGCTTTCATGCTTCCCACCATGATGATAATTGAACTAAACCTCTGAGACTGTAAGCCAGCCCCAATGAAATGTTTGCCTTTATAAGAGTTGCTTGGGTCATGGTGTCTGTTTCTTCAAAGCAGGAGAACCCTAACTAAGACAGGAGGGTTCATTGGTCCCAAGAAATGGGGCCAGAGAAGTTGTCTCGGGGCAGGAGACAAGGGGAGAGGGAAGAGAAAGAAAGTGTGTGAGAACGAAGGGAGAGAAAAAATGTAGGGGAGGGAGGGAGAGAGAGGGGGAAGAGAGAGGGAGAGGGTATGCCAGCCATGCCCTGTGACAGGTAGGGTTTGAGGGATGCTGGGAGACCCTGGAGGCCAGGTCCACTTTGGTATGTAAAATATGCACTACGGCTGTTTGTCCCAGATCTCAATCCCAACATGAAGTTTGTTCCTGAACCATGTGATTTACCTCTTAAACTAGCTGTATTTTTGTTTAATTCAGTGCCCTTAAAGTTTTGAGAAGTGTCATTTGCAAAGTCATTAACTGTACCACAGCCCTTTCCACTGGCGCTGGGTCTGTGGGTCCCTACCTCACTATGGAGGGTGGCACAGTGCCCAGGGCTGGCTGCTTTGAGATGCTCTCCCTCACTGTTCGTGAAGTGCAGACTGGAGAAGTCTGTCTACCTGTAAGCTGAGATCAGGCAAGGCTTCTGCCAACCTGGGGAGGGATTCAACCTCTCCTAAAACCCAGTGGTGTCCAAACCCCACAATCCCAGGTTGGACCATTAAAGGTTCTTGTTTTCTCCCGTTCTTCCTAAGGGGTTGCCTTGGACTAGAGTGGTCCTCATGTTTCAGACTCCCGAGTGCTGGGGTTGCAGGAGTGACCGTCACACTGTCCCTGATTTGCCTTTTACTGTTGTCTGTTTCGTTCTTCATTCACTGATGTCACAGTCATTTTCAGGTCAGTGTTTGCTGAGGCTGATGTGCCAGATCCCCTACTTTTCTTTGTCCAGTGTGTTCATTGTCAGGACAGGTAAAGAAGCTGAGGGTAGGCAAAGCACAAAGCCTCCTCTCTGGAGGTATAGCACATACTTGATTGAGATGTGAGTACTGTTGTGGAACTCGGAAGCCAGATCTGAGGACGAGCCAAAAAATTCAGCAAGTATGCACTGTGTCCGTTTTGTCGTAATGAGGAGTTGTCATATCAAAGCCATGCTCCAGTCCTCTGTGTGGTGGGCCTCAGCACTTGATGATGCACGTACAACTGTTTGCTGTTTACTTGCATAGTCTCTTCTCGTCCTAACTATATTCCTAACTATTATTCCTTTCTTGGCTGCAGGGCTTTGGGCACACACAGGCTTTTCTCCACGACTGTATTCTTGTTGTGACTAGGTAACTTTCTGGAAGCTGTTTTTATAATCCTGTCTCCTCTGTGAAGGATGGAAGGGGGAATAGTGTTTGCAACCATGACTCAGCCCCTGATATAACAGTCATTCTGACTGGAAGTTTTCAAGCCGTTACCCTGCTGGCATCGTGGCAGCTGTGAGTTCTTTAAATATTTGCATTTTATCACTGCTCAGCTCTTGCCTTCTTCAGCGGAGGGAAGTCTCTGCCCTACAGTTCACATGGCCATCTCTGATGCTGCCTTTCCAGGAGAAATTGGGGATTGAAGATAGAGTGCTTACCCAGGTGAGCTTGCAAGATGTGAGCTGTGCATTTCTGACCAGGGTCCTGGAAAGTGGCCATAAACTGAGTCCTCCCCAGTGTGGAGATGACAGTGGATTTTTCAGTGCGCCTTTGAAGGGTTCTGTGTGAGTGAAAGTAGAAACCACTGGTTTGTTTTCCTCTCTTCCTTCCTGCTTTCCTTTCCTTTGCCCCGCCCCTTCCCTCCCCCTTCTTTTCTCCCTCCCCTCCCCTTCCCTTCCCCTCCCTTTCTTTTTTTTTTCTTTTTCTTTTTGGTTTTTTCGAGACAGGGTTTCTCTGTGTAGCCCTGGCTGTCCTGGAACTCACTCTGTAGACCAGGCTGGCCTCGAACTCAGAAATCCCCCTGCCTCTGTCTCCCAAGTGCTGGGATTAAAGGCGTGTGCCACCACTGCCCGACACTTCCCCTCCCTTTCTTGAAATCCAAGTTGGAGGAGAGTGTAAGGAGGAGTGGGGTGTAGGGTCTGAATAATACCAAGAATGCTGCTCAGTCACCAAAATATTTTTATAAACAAATAAACATCCAGAGGCAACTGTATTGCTGGTAAAATAGTCTTTTAATAATGATGTTTGTGACTCTTTTAAGGAAAAAATCCTAGTAATTCCATTGTTGGCATAAGTAGAGATAGCTGAGCATGGTGGCACAGGTCTGTAATCCCGCTCTCAGGATGCAGAGGTAGGCGGATCTCTGGTTGGCAGACAGCCAGAGCTGTTACAGAAGTACAGTCTTGATAAACCGAAAAAGAACAAAAAGAGAGAAAAAGAGAGAAAGAAAGACAGACAGACAGACAGACAAACAGACAGCCTGCCCTTTTGGCAGTGGCAATAGAGCAAGCAGTGTTATTTTTGTTGTTGCTTGTTCTGTTGAGATTGGCCTCACTTAATTCAGGCTAGCCTGGACCTTGTGTAGCTGAGGGTGACCTTGAATTCCTTCCTCCCGTAGCTCCAAGTGCTGGGATTACAGGTGTGTGCACAAGCCTGGCTCAGGAGCTGGCTTTTGAAGAGTGTTGTTATTTGACAGTATAAAAGGTTAGTGCTTTATGTTGTTTCTCCCAGATTTCAAACACTGAGTTATCATTATGGAGGGAACTGTGCCGCCTTTTGAGTGGAGAGCTTGATGACGTTGACACGGGCAGACACTGTTGCCATTCCCACCAACCAGCAGCTCCTCTTATCCCTTCCCGCCTCCATCTGGGTAGGAAGCCATTGCCCTGTCTGCTTGCCGTAAAATGCAGAAGCTGAGGACTTGATGAAGAGGATGTTTGCAGGGTTGTATACCTTGGGCTAAGCTTCAGATGTGAAATTTTTGCTAATTCGGGGTCATGAGCATTTTGTCCAGGTCTTACAGGTCTGGGTTTTACAGCTGGGCTGTGGTCTATTTGAGCCACTTATGTTTATGATGGGATGTATAGAAGGCCCTGTTCTCCCTGAAACAACAGCTAGTTGTTTCAGGACCATTTACTAAAGTGTTCTCCGAATTTTAAGGGAAAATTTTCTCATTGGTCTGGGAATTATGGTTTTGGGCGCTTGGGTGTCTTCGTGTTCTTGGCTGCTTTTTATTCTCTGTATTACATTCATGTATTACATTCATGTATTATTCATGTATTACATTCATGTAGCTTCATGTAATGTTTTTAGCCCCTGATGGCAGGGCCCTGTCATAGTGTAGCAAGTTATAGAGGGGAGGGTGATGCTTGGCCAGCTGTACATAGGCTTTCTCCCTACTTAGGTTTGCACAGAGCCCTGGACACAGAGGCTTTATGGACATCCTTGTTGATGGCTCCTGGGCAGTGTCTCATTTCCAGAGCTGACTATGGAGGTCTGCCAGGACAGAGAAGTGAGGGTACAATAAGCCTTCTGTGCCTGAGTCGGTGGGATGGCACCTAGGCTGGGGATGTGGCTGTGTGGCGGCTACCTTGGGCAGGAGGAGCCAGACAGTGGGGGGACCTGCCTGTTGGGTGAGGCAACCTGGCTCCTCTATGCTCTGACTGTTCTTGGCAGCTACACGCCTGTGGAAGTAGCAGGCTTTGTTCTGACTCCCAGAGAGGCTCTGGCAGCCTCTAGGCTTGCCATTCCCAGGAAGTGGAATGTTTGCTTTGCTTTGGGCCTGCATGGGATGCTGTGGTCTTTCCAATGCCACCATCTGTCCTGTAGGGGTTTCTCCACTTTGCTCCAAGTGCCCAGCCAGCCTCATATGGGCCTCTGAGCAGATGACAAGGAAGCTGAGGCTGGGAGGAGCCCACCTGTCAGAAGCCCACACGTCAGGCTGTGTGTTTGGCTACTAAAGTCTGAAGGATTGACCGGCTTGCTATCTCTGCATTCCTCTTCTTCAAACAGTGCTTTCTAGGCCATTCCGGACTTCAGTGTCAGCAGTGGGGAAGGGTCAGAGGGTTGAGATTACAGCTCTTCAGGCTCCTGGTAGCCTTCACAATAAAAGCCCAGCCTTGTAGAATGCCCTCTGCCTACCTAGTGTCTCTCCACATTCCTGCGTTTCTTCCTTCAAGACTCCCCCGCCCTCCACCTTCAGTCTTTGTCCTTACTTTACCTTCCTCTCCAGGACTACATGCTATCTTAGTGTGGTGCTCCTCATTTTCCAGAGGATTTGCTGAGGAAGGTCAGGGCCTGCGGGATTTGTCTTTTTAAAATGGAACCCAGTCTTTAGCTCTGCAGTGGTATAAGCAGACGATTATGGAATGTATAAACGGGCACTATGAGGACCCTTGACTTGGGAACCATTTCACTGTATGAGGAATGGCTGTCTAGGTAGACCTGGGTTTGCTGCCTTTTTTTTTTTTTTTTTTTTTTTTTT
>JADRCD010186373.1:0-11111 GCA_019843815.1 Montemys delectorum | reverse complement strand
TTTTTGGAGGAGAAACTGGGAAAAGAGAAATTTACATGTAAATAAAGAAAATATCTAATAAAAAAAAGGAAAAAAATATTTCACAATGTGCTCTTTTAAAGGTAAGTTGTCTATTTCTTTAAAAAGTACTAAAAATAAAATCGTGTTTATAATATGAAAAAAAAAATAAAATCTGGACACTTTTGTAATTGTGTGTGTGTGTGTGTGTGTGTGTGTGTGTGTGTGTCAGGGTGGAGGGGAGGGGCAAACTAAAGAAAGATGAGCCATTCATGTGCAGAAATCTGAGACACAGTTGAATTGCCCTATGTAGAAATTCCCAGTAAAAACAGCTGTCCAAAATGAGTTCTCCAGTCTCAACAGAAAATGCAAGCTGTAGCCATTCCTAAGCTTACTCTTAGCAGTAAAAAGATTATATGCTTTCTAATGAAAGTTGGGATCTTTGAGGGACAGACATGCCAGTACCCTGATCTTCAAGTGAGATTCCTTTAAACTTAAAGTGCCATAATTTTATTATAGCATGAACACAAAGGAGCAATATTTTTTAAAAGTATCATCTAGCTGTTCATATTATTGCAAATTTAAATAACTAGAGTTTAGTTAGTAAGATGTCTATGCAGCCTTAGAAACACTATGCCAAGTAAAGAGGGGGAAGGCTGCCCTAAAGTCCTATTAATCGACTATATACATCCCACTTTCCTTTCCTGAGTCAAGCCCCTAGTGGGAAATAACTCAGCACATGGATCATTATTGTGTCACCACTGGGAAGTCAGCTGTGCTTGTCTACTGGAGAAGTGACTTGTTAATTGTACTGTAGGTGTGAATTCTTGTGATTGGGAATGATCATCACTAAGATTTCATAGATAGTTTAGTTACTGATGTGCCAGCCCTGCAAGCATGAGGACATAGGTTCTATGCCAAGAATCCGTGTAAAAGTCTAACTGTGATAGCACACCTGTCAGCCCAGCATGAAGAAGATAGAAACAGGCAGATTGTTGGGGTCTGTTGTCCAGCCAGCCTGCCCAGCTAGTAAGAAATCTTATTTAAAAGAGAAAAGAAAACTAGAGTAATACCTCAAAAACAAAGAGGATGTTACATAAAGCATGACTCCCAAGCTAGGCCTCTGGCTTTGGCATATATGCCCATATACATGCCCATTCCCTTCATATATGAACACACACACCCAAGCCAAGAATGGTTGTTGTCTAAAACTCATAGACAATATGATGAGAAATCTGCACATAAACCTGTACAACATCCACCATAAGGATTTCATTGTACCCCCGAATTAAATCAAGACATGAGATAGAGCACTGGTTGGTAAGGTACAGATCGACAACATCAGAGAGAAGACCCTAGAAGGATGTTTCACTTATCCTAAATGGTTTCATTTCAAAGTGAGCCTGAATATGCTGAGACAGTGTTTGCCCCTGTGTTTTTTATGCAAACCTATATTAAGAGAAATTACCTCCTCTTATTTAAGGCCACCAAGCCTCACCATGGCCATTTTTTTAGTCCACATGCTTTTGGGTGGATAATATGTATTGACTGGCCTGGGCAAAGCACAGATACCACTGTGACATAAGGCACACCAGCATCATGATAATGGAGTGACTACTCAGAGGTGAATGTATGTCCCTAGAAGATGGTGGGTGGAGGGTGGAGATCAGATGGATTCTGAAAAAAAAAAAAAACTCATTGTAGGTAGTTCAGGATAATTGATTGTTCCTTCAGGTGAGAAATGGTGGTGAAAGCAAACCCTAGTTGGAATCTTCCTGTGGCCATGGTTTAAAAGTTAATAGAGCAGACTCTTGGCACTGACTGATGGAGGCAGACGCTCCTTCTCTCTCTTCCAATTAAACGCCCTGTAAATATAAACAAATATTAGCAGCAGAATAAACTGCTTTGAGTTCCACACTGTCAGGGGAGTGACATTTAAATCACTCTTGTTTAAGGTCATAATTAGTCATACATAATAGACTAGCACCAAAGCTTCAGTCTGATAGCCAGAGTGGAAGAAAGACTGAGTTCCAGAGAAGCATGTCTTTTTCACTCTTCTTTAGTGCAGGTATAAATATGAATTGTTTGTGCTTGCACACACATAATTTCTATCTGCGTGCTCAGTAGGATGGGCCAAGTGGTGGAAATGTGTTAACTATGCTACATGTATACCCCTCTAGTGAATACTTCCTAAATACAATACATAGGTAGACTATATGCATTAAACACTCGCAAATCAAGACCCGGCAAGAGACACAGATTTCTCACCTGTGTTTCTCCTGTAGCTGAAAGGGAAAGGCATGTTTTCTTAAAAGGCAAGAATGTTTTTAATAACCCTTTGGAGGAAGGAAGGTGTACTTATTTTCTTGTGAAAACATGAAACGGGCAATGGCCAGAGGGAAAGCTGGAGTCAGAAGCACTGTGGAGGTTGGAGGAGCTGACTCCCAGGTTCCATGCCAAGGAGTCCCCAGGCTCTCACCGCCAAAGGGTTTTGGCGCCAGAAAACTGCAATTAACAAGATTTATCCCTTATTTACACTGTCCCTAGGCTGTCTGCACTCGGCTCAGGATTTCTCACTGATGAAATGTTGTGATGAAGCTAAACTCAGCATACAGAGAGGCCGAATGTGCTGGGGGCGCGCATTCAGGCTCCCGGGTGCCTTTGAATTGAACGTGATGACTGTTCTGGATATTTGTGACCCCTGTACTACTTGCCTCTGCTCGCTCTACATCATGTTATGACTATGCACAGGGAAAAAGAAGCAGTGAATGTGCTCCCCCTGTACTCATCGTGATGAGCTAGTCTTTGAGTCTAGCAATGTTTCTTTTAGAGGTGGGGTTGGAAAGGGTAGTTCTGTTGAACTAGCTGCACTTAGTGGCACTTGAGGTTTTTCAAATGAAAATGTTAAGTAAGTGAAACCATAGCAGGGCCTAGAATTTTTGTTTGGTTGGTTTTGGTTTTTTATTTCTTGAGTTTTTGTCAGAGCCAAGAGATTCCAAAGTATTGTCCGAACTGACAGGACCAAGTACAGACTTTTTTATTTTATTTTATTTTTTTTTTGATACTCTCCATCTTTAAAATGAAAATGTGGGTATGAAGAACATATGCTTGATGCTTGGAAGCACCTGAAACCTAGAAGTTCACTTAGTTCCCAAAGCATTTCTGAAGGCTTGATCAATACACACAGCTGGGAGCAAACCTATAGGTACACACACTGATTTGATTTACCTATCATATTAATGAAAAATAAGTCAGTTTGATTATATAGATATGAACATTCTATCTTATAAGTTCATGGATATATGATCTTGGTTTTGTATGTATATTTCATATTCTAGCCATGTGATTGTAAATTCTAAACACTAGTGTCATGTTATGATATTTTAAGACATGTAAGAAAGCATGTTTCTTCTCAAAAATTCTCAACAATTCATCTCCTCATATAAAATTATATCTTATGGTTGCTCCTAAAAGAAATGTATAGATAGTGCATATCCTTCACAATTCCTAATGAAAGTCCTTTCTGTTGCAGTGATAAAATACCCTGACGACAGACTCCTTAGAGTCTGACTTCGCAAGACTTGCTTTAGCCTCGAGTCTATCCAGTGAGAAAGCATGACAGGGCAGCAAGTGGATTTTTGCTGGTCACATTTTCATCATCACAGAGAGAGCCGAGAACCAGGCTTTAAACCTTCAAAACCCTCTCCAGTGATGTTCTTCTCCAGGAAGTACATCTATCTTCATCCCTTTACCCACCCCCTCCTTCCCACCAAACAGCACCATTTGCTGGATACCAAGTGTTCAATACCCTGGGCCTATGGAGGACATTTTCAATCAAACCACAACAGTGCCTAGTAGATTTTCTTGGATCAGGATTTAGCATTTAATTCTAAATGACACCATCATACAAGGACTTGGGGTTTGTCTGGCTGTGGTAGAGATCATCCAGGAGAGTGAAAGTCTGGAGTTAGGGAATTGCCAGCAGGATATTCCTAGAGAAAAACTGTCATGGCTACTGCCTACCTCAGAATAACCACAATGATACATTAGAACACTTGGAGAAAGGTAAAGTGACTCCAAAAGTACTGGCTGTGCAGTTTGAGCATACTAAAACATTTAGTGAAAGAACATCAACCAATAAGCATAATAAAATAATAAGTAGCAGACCATTGATAATATTATTTAAAAGCTCTTAGGACTTTTATTTGCAAAAGTAGGTGACCAGTATTTGTACTACAATGTGCTGACGCCAGTATTCATTAATGGTGACAATTAAAAATATAATTCAGTAGTAATTTGAATAATTTGTTCATTTCATAGAAGTAAAATATCTATTTAGATTCAATACAAAGTTCTTATTTGTGCATAAGATACATTTTATATGAATATACTTGGCATATACTTATTTTTTAACATTATCAGTTCATTTCCAATTTTTAATTTTAACTCTTATCTGTAATCCAGATCAGGGATATTTCAGAATTTGCTACTGTGCATTACCCTGGAATGAAGGGATGTGATACATTGACACCCATCTTGTGACAGCATTCTAAGAATGCTATGACATGCTTTCTCTCCCAAACAGCTTAGAGGTCTACTGAAACAACAGGAATATGCACTTTAGAGTAGAAATTGTTTATGACAGATGAAATATGCATCATACTGGGAAAAGTAAACTTCTCACCATGAATCTTAAAGCTTCACATTAGGGTGTCTACCCTACATTATACCACCTTCACAGGACAAAGTTTTGATGTGAGCTGGCATCTGTGGAGAGTGGAAATGCCTGTGAATGTCACAGGAGGTAGCCTCATTGCCTCACAAGAGACTCTCACACAAAAGCCTCAAACATTCATTTCTCTGTGAATTTTATCTCTACTTTTATGTACACGTTAATGTTGTAAATTTTGAAGCATGCATGAGTGGTATTTTAAAAGTGACTTTTTTGAAATATTTGGGACTTAAGGCAAGCTCTTGCTTCATGCTTAGTATTAGCCATTTAAATAGACATGTCTCTGTTATGATTTTTGAAACAGAATTATGTTTCAAAGGCACATTGGTTTGGATGACTGACTTATTTTGAATTCTCCAGCTCTCCTGTAATAGTTGCAACTTAATGGAGAGTTCACTTGAGAAGAATTCCTCTCATGCTTTCCACTTCATAATCTGAGGATCAAAAGTATGCATCTCCTCCCCCCAAGGCACTCTCATTTTGTAGAGCCAGTTTCCTAGCATCATGCAACTGATGAGTCAATTAGACTTTGTTGTTTCTTTACCACCTATGCTTGTGTTCTAGAAAGAGTGCTTCCCCTGCCCCAAGTGTTGTTTAGCCCTGTTTGGTTACTTAACAACCCAAAGTAAAAAGGGAACTGAATACTGGATGTTTAGTTTATCCATCTCTGTGTGGAGCTCACTTTTAACAAACTGAAAGTCCTCTGAAGCCTTCAACCAGAGTGTTTTAGGAAGGGTGGGCTGCCATGAATCAGCATGCACAAGATTCATGAGATAGCAACCTATTCCATGTGTTCTGAAAATAAGCTAAGATTATTGATTGCTTTGTTCACTTTGGTTCGTTTTTCTACTTTTCAAATGTTATCCCCTTTCCTGGTTTCCCCTCTGAAAACCCCTTATCCCATCGCCCTGCTTCTATGAGGGTGTTCCCTCCACCCACCTGCCTACTCCCAATTCCCTGTCCTGACATTCCCTTACACTGGGGCATTGACCTTTCACATGACCAAGGGCCTCTCCTCCCATTGATGTCCCACAAGGCCATGCTGTGCTACATGTGCGGCTGAAGACTTGGGTCACTCCATGTGAACTCTTTGGTTGGTGGTTTAGTCCCTTGGGGCTCTGAGGGGTCTAGTTGATTCATATTGTTGTTCCTCCGATGGGGCTGCAAATCTTTCAGCTCCTTCAGTTCTTTCTATAACTCCTCCAATGGGGACACTGTGCTCAGTCCAATCATTGGCTGGTAGCATCCACCTCTGTATTTGTCAGGCTTTAGCAGAGCTTCTCAGGAGACAGCTATATCAGGCTCCTGTCAGCAAGCACTTTTTGACACCCACAATAATATCTGGGTTTGGTGACTGTATATCAGATGGATCCCAGGTAGGACATTCTCCAGACCATCATTCCTTCAGTCTCTGTTCCAAATCTTGTCTTTGTATCTCCTTCCATGTGTATTTTGTTCCCACTTCTAAGAAGGACTGAAGTATCAAAACTTTGGTCTTTTTTGTTGTTGTTTTTCATTTTTTTTAAAACTGAGTCTTGAACCCAGAGCTTCTTGCTCTGCCACTAAGCTACATCTCCATTCTAAGAAAATAATTATTTTTAGCTTGTTATGTACATTTTATATTCTGTGCCTTTAGGCTTCTCAGGGATAGTACAAAAGAAGTTCTATTCTGTCATCTTAAAGGAGAGCTGAGAATAGTAAGCTGATTTTTGGACATTATAGAATTAGAAGCTGGTAAGGGCATATCCTAAAGAGACTGACTATGAAATGATGTTTAAATTTTCAAAACTGCTTCCAAAATAAGTATAACTGGGTATAATTTTATTTTATAATAAAATTAAGGTTAGAATTAAGCTAGGTTTCTGTAAATTGCTGTATGTTTTCTCCTTTTGGCTAATAATCTTGCAACAAATATATCTGAACCTCTGAAATCTTTTCTGGATACCTGGATGGTATGTACAAGTAAATGTGAGGCATGTTTTGCAGAAGTAGAGAATGATAGAGTCACATTAGAGTTGCTTGACTTTAGAGGTTGGGGTTGTGGTGGCAGGAACCATCTAGGAAAGACTAAAGGAATACAAGTAACTTTTTGTAGATGGCCCATTATTTTTGCATAGCTGCATTGGGTAAACTCTGAATTACCCTCGTAAGAAATGTCATCTCAGGATTGATTTTTATTGTTGATATGCCTTCCCTGTCATTATTACATAGTCTAATGATTCCTGGTCCTTTGCCTACCCTGTTGGGCAGATTTTCTACAGATCAGCAGAAATGTATGCCAAGGATCAGCCTCAGCTTGGAGAGGTGTTCTGAGGAAGGAGTATTTGGGATTGGCAAAAAAATTACTTGAGGTCAATCATGGGTACAAGCTGACAGCTTTGTATTCCGCTTGAGACAGCTTTTCTGAAGGTCTTCAAACAGGTCAGCTCTTAAAGACCAAAGCCCAGTTTTTATTTACATATCAATTCAATTGTCCACCCCAGGTTCTCTTTTGATTATCCCACCAATCAGAATTTTTGACCTTAGCCCCTTGACTCCTAGGAAAAAGAATGTAAGCTCATTTTTCTTAAGATTTGCAAATGAATTCAGAGATCTGTCTGCCTTTGTAAGCACAGACAATAAGCTAGCTGGGTGGGATCCAGCTCGGAGATCACTGCTCCTACCGTACTTGAACTGAAATTTGCACTGTCCCAAGACTGACCTTGAACTCAGGAATCTTCCTGCCTTTGTATTTTTCTGACAATCTGACTCACAGTGCAGCTGAGTTTGTTCTTTTAGTTCCTTGAAGCACCTCACATAATTCACATTGCATCCTTATATTTTATATAGTTGAGAAATTACACATTTTTGAGTACACATCAGAGTTCTTTCCCACAGCTTTAAGAGCTGTCCTGGAAGTCATTGCATTTACCATTTTGCTGAGCCACACCCTTACCTGCAGAAATCCTGCTGGTTCTAATTACCATGGAATCATTAACATTGTCAGGGAGACCATCTCCCAAAGAAGGAACATAAAGTAACATATACATATTATAGGAACAAACCTTGTGCCCACAGCAACCGTTAATACTTGTGGCTCTGCGGGCTCTACTCCAGGGGCGACAAACTGTGTCATGCCATCTCTCCAGGCCACTGAGAACTTGGCAGATGTATTCTTTTGTAGTAATGTTATGTAGAAAAAATGATGATATCATAATTCCTAATAATGATTCTATAGAATTCTTAAACTTATACAAGTAATTTTGAGCCTTCTATAGTATGAAAGCTTCAATTAAAGTTAGGTAAACTTTCATGTGTCATGGGCTAGTTGCACTAAGAAAGCAGGCTTAGAACAAATTTACTATCAGGGAAGCATTCCTTTTAGGTTTGTAGTGAGACTACTATCTGGTAATTAATGGTCATAAATGATTTGTTCCTTGATAAAACCATACTAAACCTATGACATAAGAACTATTGTTTGAAATTTTTAATAAACTTTTTTTTTTTTTTGGTTTTTCAAGGCAGGGTTTCTCTGTATAGCCCTGGCTGTCCTGGAACTCACTCTGTAGACCAGGCTGGCCTCGAACTCAGAAATCCGCCTGCCTCTGCCTCCCAAGTGCTGGGATTAAAGGTGTGCGCCACCACTGCCCGGCTTTACTTTTAATAAACTTATAGAGACAGTAACACATAATAAATGTTTAGTTAGATATTATTATTAATGGAAACACATGTAAACATTTCAGTTGAAACTCCTTATAAAGTTATGATTTAAATTAGTGTCTGAAACTTTCTATGAACTTACAAATGTAGAGATGCTTGGAAAACCATGTGATCCATTCTTCTAAGAAAGTATAAGAACTAAGAATGACAACAAGGGTAAGGCTTTTTCTTATATGTGGTATTTTTATTTTTCTCAGAAATCAAAAAGTAGAAGCATTTTCTGTCTCCGAGTAATAAAGGTTAGAGTTTCTTATTCAGAAGTTTGAGTGAGTTTTTTCTGCTAGTTAGAACTTGCTAGTGGGAACTTTCCTCCATCCAGCAAATGTATATATGCATATGTATGTGTAGGTATGTGTATGTAAGTATACATGAAACACTAGTGGAGATGAAGAGACAGGTAGACAGGCTTGACCAGAATGTGTGTATGTGTGTATAAATGTTTATGTATCTGCGCATATTGCCTGTGTTCTGCATGTGTGACTTTCTTTTCCTTTTTCTCTGGCTCAGGAGGGGTTAACAAATTCTGAGCATCTTGGGAGGGGGCTGTGAGAAAAGAAAAATCCCCAAGGCAATCAACTTCTTTACTTAATCCTAGCTGTTAAACAACAGGTGTTAATCAACTGACTAGTGATTTCAGACCATAGAATGGTACCAGTTAAGAAAAGGAAATATGATATCTCCTTTTCTGATTTCCCCTCTGAAAAAAATAAAAAATAAATAAATAAACTTCTGTTCCCTCCCCCCTCCTCCTGCTCAACAACCCACTCTCTCCCTGCTTCCTGACCCTGGCATTCCCCTACACTGGGGCATAGAACCTTCCCAGTACCAAGGTCCTCTCATCCCATTGATGACCAATTAGATATATGACATGTAAATAAAGAAAATATCTAGTAAAAAGAAAAGGAAAAACAATGCAAAAAAAAGAAAAGTAAATATTACAAAAAGTAAGCAAATTTTGCCCTTGCAAACCTAGTTTTGCTTCCGTTAACCACAAACAAACCCACTGAACCCATTGCTGTTTTCTAGAGAGAACTGGTGCTTTTCAGGCTCCCTACACTGTGGACTGCATCCATATGGGATTCTAACCACAGCTCTGCTGTGTGTTCTCAGATCCCAGGGTTGTGTGACATGACTAAAGATCCAAAATGTTTCAACAGGAATGCCGTGATTATAATCTGAGTTAAATACAGAATATAAAGTAGCAGAGTGTAGAATCACTCAAAAATTAGGACCATTGTAATCAGAAAGAATTGCTTCTTATTTTAAAAGGACTTAAGTGCATACATACGTATTAAGTGAGGATATGTGCATAAGAGTGCAGGGGTTGACAGAGGCAAGAGGTATCAGATTCAGCTAGAGTTGGAGTTACAGGTGCTCTGAGACACCTAATATGGTAGCTGGAAGCTGAATCAGATTTTCTGCAAGAACAGTACATGCTCTTGACCTCTGAGCGCCCTCTCTCCAGCCCCACTACTGATATTTCTTATGGAAAGATTTTAAGATAAATTCAACTTTGTCTGTATTAGTTCATTTCTGGAACTCCATGGGAGCAGTGACTGTGAGATTTGGGTCTCTCCTAGGCTTGTGTGGTTAAACCTTGGATATTAGCTACTTTTCCCACTGATATGACAGAAGGCCTGACCAAAAGCAATTAAAGTAAAAATGGGTTTGTTTTGGCCTGCTGTGTGCAGGTACATTCACCAGAGGAGGCAAGGCATGGTGGCAAGAGCATGAAGCACCTGGTTATGATGTCTTTGTAGTCAGGGATGAGAGAGAGAGAGGAGTGCTGGTGCTCAGCTTGCTTTCTCCCTTTTATTCAGTCTGGGACTCTTGTCTATGGAATGATGCCGTCCACTGTTCACTCAAGTCCTTCTAGGGGAAAGCACCCCCACAGATGAGTCTAAATGTATCTTCTAGGTGACACTAAATCCAATCAAGTTGATACTGAATGTTGACCATCTCTGGTCAATGAATACTGATCACTCTCTAATCCTTCTTTTGGGTTTTGCTACTCTTTGGTTTTTGAACATCCTAGCCACTTGTGCAGATCCTGCTTTTTAGACTCTGGCGTCCAAATGTTCCTTTTGAGAGGCCATCAGATCTCCCCACACTATACTGTGCACTAACATTTTCCCATGTGTTTTAGGGGATGCAGAGTTCCCCTGCGGCCTGTGGGTCTTAGCACTGTGGTCTGCACAATCACTGTACTAGCTGAGCAGCTATGTGTACAAATGCATGCACTCAAACACAAGCACACTCACCCACACTCATGCACTCACACCCAAACATACACACATAAACACATTCATACACTCACATACTCACAAACACTTCATATACTCACATAAAAAACCACACACAAACACTTCATATACTCACATATATGCACAAGCACAATCATACACACATACTCACAAAAACACTCAGCCACACTCTCTCACATTCAAATCACACACACGTTTAGACATTGCTCCTTTCCTTTTACTTCTCACAGAAATTCTACAATTGTCAACACTCTCAAAGTCAGTTTTTCCTAGTGTGTTGCATGGAAATGTTTCTCCGTATTGCTGTGTGTCATCCTTATGCCTCTTACAACTTGGCACAGACTTGATCTTTCTAATTTTCCTGTGCCCCATCCTTATAATCTCTCCTACTTCATAGTTTCAAAATAAAAAGATTCTCA
>JADRCD010186358.1:0-19147 GCA_019843815.1 Montemys delectorum | reverse complement strand
GGGGGGGGGGGGGGGGGGGGGGGGGGGGGGGGGGGGGCGCGGAGGGGTAGCCCTGTCCTCGGTGCTACATGTTCAGCGGTAGCCTAGACAGACCCTGATATACTTTTGTAAAGCAGCAATACTTTCCATGAGCAGCCTTCTGCCAGGACAGTTGCTTCACTTCCAGTTGGACATTTCTTGTCTGTTTAATAGTTTTTCTTTTATCTTTTTTAGATTTTTATTCATTTTTATGTATATGAGTGTCTGAGTCTATATTTGGGCATCCACATGCATGCCGTGCCCACAGATGCCTGAAGAGGACATCCAGTCCCCTAAGACTTAAGCCACAGCTGGTTTAAGCCTCCAGTGTAGGTACTGGTAAATGAGACCAGGCCCTCTGTGCGGAACAGCAACCAGTGCGCTTAACCACAAAGCTATCTCTCCAGCCCTGGAAGATATTGTTTTGTTTTGTAGTTTTTGTTTATTTGGTTAGTTGGCTGGTTTTGGGTTTTTGTGTGTTTGTGTGTTTGTTTTTGAGACAGGGTTTCTCTGTGTAATAGCACTGGCTGTCCTGGATTTACTCAGTAGACCTGGCTGGCCTCAAACTTACAGAGATCCACCGGCCTCTCAGGAATGCTGGGATTAAATGCACGTACCACATGCCCGGCTGAAGATATTGGTTTTGTTTTTGTTTTTCTGTTGTTGTTGTTTGTTTGTTTTTTGTTTCTCTATTTAGCCCTGGGTGGCTGTCCTGGAACTCACTCTGTACACCAGGCTGGCCTTGAACTCAGAAATCTGCCTGCCTCTGCCTCCCAAGTGCTGGGATTAAAGGCGTGCCCACCACCGCCTGGCGAAGATACTGTTTTTTTAAATAGTATCTCTTGTTTTCTTTCTTGGAGATCATGACTTATTTCTGGCTGTTACATTTCCAATCTTGCTCCTTGCAGAAAAGCACAGGTATCATCTATTAAATAGGTGAATCTTTTGCTTAGCTGTTTAAACGCAATGGTTGGCAGTGCAGTGTTTTCTGACCCATCTATGGGCTGATCTCTTCATCTATTTCTCCAGCTATATTGTTCTCTGCCTCCTCATATAAGTAACATTATTGAAATCTGCCCCCCACCCCCATCTCGCCTCGAATGTTCCACTTCTTCATCCTTTTCCTCCTTGCCCACAAAGACCTCAGTGTCATTGTTGCATACCACTCAGGACTTCCTCATTCGGCCCACACATTATTAAAAACATCTCAGTGACATTACTGAATTCTGCCTGTACAGAGGCAGTTCTGAAGTCAACTAGACAACTGGATTAGAGCTTCTAAATCCATCTAGTCATCCAGAGCTTTAGTGCACAAGGCATTCCCTCTCTTACAGAACGCCCGTGGGTTACTGAGGAGAGAAACAGCATCCATAACTGATGAAAAAAATTGTTCGGTTCGGTTTGGTTTGGTTTGTGCCACACCCCCTCCAGTAGGATCTGTGTGACAAGTTCCACAGACTGAGACAGTTGACCTCAAAAGGGGGAGGCCTCCTGGAACCGGTTGTGGAACTCTTCGCCAGAGGAAAAAATATTGAGCCGGAGTTCTCTTTGGCAATCTATTGTTTTCTCTTATTCCTTTTCATACTTACATGTTCCTGGTAGCCTAGGCCAGCCAAGATCTTAAGCGAGAATAATGGGTACGAAACCATCCCCTGGGATGGGGTCACTCACATGACCTTATCCCCAGGGAAACCAACACTTTATTTTCTAAATCAGTTACAAAACTATTATGACAGATAGAAAGTTTCTCAACAATAAAATTTCTTTCTTTTTCTTTTTTTTTTTTTTTTCCAGACAGGGTTTCTCTGTGTAGCCCTGGCTGTCCTGGAACTCACTCTGTAGACCAGGCTGGTCTCGAACTCAGAAATCCTCCTGTCTCTGCCTCCCAAGTGCCAGGATTAAAGGCGCGCGCCACCACCGCCCGGCAATAATAAAATTTCTTTATGGCTGCACGTGTGTCATCTGAGGTGGGTTTTGGTATATGGTAAAAAAGCCTTAATTAGAAAGAATTAAAATAGTTTAAATTTATGCGTTGAAGAGTTATAAAAAAAATCAAGTATTAGATGTTAAATAGTAATTGTCCATATGGGGCTGGAAAGTTAACTCAGCAGTTGAGAGCATTGACCATAAAGATTTATTAACCTGCTCCTGGAAATATGCCACTAGCCTTAGATGATTGCCCCCACTGAATATATCCTTTTAGAATTGTTATACTTTGACTTATATTAATTATGACATTACCTGTTCTGTTTGATTGTTTCACTGAATACAGTTTCCAAAAAGTATTTTTATGCTTTCCTGTGCCAAATGATTTTTGTTGGTATTTGTGATTATTTCATTGGAAACAGTTTCTAAGAGTTGTAATTTTGGGTTTTAATGTAAAAAATTCCCTGCTTGAGAGCTGCAAAATATACTCAGATTCAAACTGCTTCTGTGTTTGTTTCTGTTTGTCACCTCCGAATCCTTACTCACCTGGCCTCAAGAACCCACATCCCAGGGACTCCCATACCCTGCTGGGGTGGTCCTTGGCAGGTTTGGTTTTGTGACAGAATCTCACATAGCCCAGGCTTGAAGCTCATGCTCTAACATAGGCTGGCCTTGAAGCCCAGATCGTTCTGCCCCCACCTCCCACAATGGATTACAGGCGTACACCACTGGGCTGTATAAGGCACATGTTTTAACTGTATTTTCCTGGGGTAGAACGTTAGCTCAGTTGGTTACAAGCACTTGTCGCTCTTGCAGAGACCCCAGGTTTTGTTCCCAGTACTCATGTCTAACAGTTAACACTTGGGTGTAATTCTAGTTCCTGGGGACCGTGAGGATCTAAGGCCGCCCACACGTAGGTGGTGCACAAGAACTCATGCAGACACACAGGCAGACAGACAGACAAATCGATAAAAGAGTCTGAGCACCAAAACCTATTGAAAATGTTTGATTTCATTAACAAATATTGTTTAGCTAATTTTTTTGTTTGTTTGTTTTGGTTTTGGTTTTTCAAGACAGGGTTTCTCTGTGTAGCCCTGGCTGTCCTGGAGCTCATTCTGTAGACCAGGCTGGCCTCGAACTCAGAAATCCGCCTGCCTCTGCCTCCCAAGTGCTGGGACTAAAGGTGTGGGCCACCACCTCCCAGCCTGTTTAGCTAATTTTTGTGGGTTTAAATCAATAGTTAGAGTTCATCAGTTTCAAAAGAATTATTTAGACAGGATTATTTTGATTGATTGATATCTCCTTTAGGACTGTTCAAGCTGAGCTGGGAAGATTTCTGTGTAACCAAAACTTGATTTTGGTGGACTATGAGGTCATCCTTGGCTAGAGCACATTCTGAGATTCATGAGCCCGTATTTAAACAAAAAGAGGAAACAAACAAACAGTAAATAGGATGCTCAAACTGAGGGGGAAAATGACCCTTGATTCTCTGGAAGAATAAATGTATTTACATAATAATAAAATTATAAACACACAGGCTGGTAACTGTATATCATCTTCTTCATTGCTGACTTCATTTTCTTCTCATGATGTTGTCATTACTTCCATTTAACAGAAGTCTAGAAATCGCTTTGCCTAGTGCATATAAGCTGCAGCCTCAGGGGTGTGTGGCTAGCTGGGACAAGCTAGTGAGCCCCTTAGAAACAAAATAAAGGGGCTGGGAGATGGTTTAGCAGATAAATGTATTTGTTCTTCTCCCAGAGGACCTGAGTTCATTTCTCAAAGCCCTCTTTGGGCTCCTCACAACCACCTTTAACCCAGATTTAGAAAATTAAACACCCTCAACTGATCTCATTGTGGAGACACATACATAAAAATAAAATAAATTTGTTTAAAAAGTAATTTATGGTCAGGCTGTGGTGGCGCACACCTTTAGTCCCGACACTTGGGAGGCAGAGGCAGGCGGATCTCTGAGTTCAAGGCCAGCCTGGTCTACAGAGTGAGTTCCAGGACAGCTATACAGAGAAACCTTGTCTTGAAAAACAAAAAAAAAAGTATGTTAACCAATCATTTTCTTTATATCATTCATTCTCCTTGTCCCTGCCTCACAAGGAAAATAACTTTTTGCTTAGTTAATTAGTTAGTTAGTTAGTTTGTTTGTTTGTTGACTTTTTGTTTTGTTTTGTTTTTGTTTTTTGAGACAGGGTTCCTCTGTGTAGCCCTGGCTGTCCTGGAACTCACTCTGTAGACCAGGCTGGCCTCAAACTTAGAAATCTGCCTGCCTCTGCCGTTCAAGTGCGCTGCCCGGCTGTTTATTGGCTTTTCAAGATAAAGGGTCTTTGTGTAGCCTTGCTTGTTCTGGAACTTGCTCTGTGAACCAGGCTGGCCTTGAACTCAGACATCTGATTTCCTCTGCTTCCCAAGTGCTGAGATTAAAGGTGTGTGCCATCACAACAGGCTCTTTAATTTTATTTCTTTATTTATTGATCAGACTTCTGGGGTTTAAACCTAGTGTCCAACATATGCCTAGGTAAGCGTCCTCCCACTGAACAATAGCCCTAGCCACTTCTTATCCTGCTGCCTGGCACCTCCAGAATAATTCTAATTACAAACATGTAGCTCCAGGCCCAGTCTTGTCCTTCTCTCCTCCAACCTTTTGTTTGATGGAGGTTTTTCTTGGGATGTTGCTACTGTTTGAGACAGGCCAACCTAAAAGTAGCCGAAGATGTGGGCAGCATGACCTTGAAACCCTCCCATCCTCTTTTCATTTATCTCTGGAGTTGTTTGTTTGTTTGTTTTGTTTTGTTTTTGTTTTTGTTTTTTCTTGTTTTTGTTTTTATTAAAGAGGCGGTTAAGATAGACCCTTGCATTCCTGCTGAACTGCATCAGGAATAACAACAGCTTCTATCAACAGGTGTTCCTGGAAGTGGCAGCACACCCGGGTAGCCCAGCAGTCTGGATCCTTAGCTACACATTGAAAACATCCTGCACTGAAAGAGGCCTTGCCTGGAAGACAGTGCAAGCAAAACTGATACAGTTATTAAGAGCTGAGCCCACACAAGCATCCTCCTCTCCAAATCCCTTTGATTAAAATGGGACATTACTGACCAACATAGTGCTCAAAGTTAAACTCCTCTCCAGCAACAATGTTCAATTCCCCATATCTAGAAAGTTCTTCTCCTGGTATTTTTACCCTTTTGATGTCTCACATGACCAGCATCTCTTTCAGTCTCACCAGAATTGCTCGTATTCTGGGCGTCATGGTCCCTAGCATACAGTCTCAAAATCAGGCCCTTTACAGAGTGAAATTTCTAAAGTCTAACACCCATCACAGAACTCTCTGTAACACAATGTGCTCATCACTGAGTTCCCATCAATGCTGGCCCACAGCAGTCAACACAGTTTGTCCGACCTGACCCTTGACTCTTGCTAATGAACTTGCCAACACCAGCAAAAGGGCTATCTCCTCACTACTGTAGTAGTGAGGGAGAATGTTTTCACACACTGTTTGGTTTCAGACCTGGGGAAAAGGGACCAAGGTGCATATTTTCCATATGAAAGCAGACCTGGTCTCCAGGTTCTCCCAGCATCCCTCAGTCCCTAGCTGGCATACTTTGCCCCCAACCCTGAAGTTTCCGGCCCAGGGGCTGGGCTGCCTTCCCAGAGGCCCTTCCCTATTTAATGTAGACATTTTGGTCTCCCTTGCTCTCTCGCTCTGGCTCTGCTCTGGACGTGCGCCCTTTCTCTCTTCATCCCTCCCCGACTCTCTTCCCATGGTGACTTCCCTAGCCTCAGCCACTGGGCCAGTGAGCTTGTCCACCGGAGAGCAGCTTCCCAATAAACCTGCCTATATATAATCTAGTCTAGCTTGAATTGACTCAGTTCACCAGGGGAGCAACAACCCATCACACACTTCCTGAAATCCTCATTCTCCTTTGGATTGGGGTAAATAAAAATCAAGCACTGACAGCTTTTTCTTCAGTAAATATTTTAGTTTATAACAGAGCCTGACCACATTCCTTCTCTTCATTTCTGCCTTTTTATGTGAACCTGTTACATATTCATTTTAATTGGCAAATAAAAGCAATGTATTTATGCTATAAAAATGACAAGGAATGATGGCGCTGCTTGTAACATCAGCTGCCCCATAAACAGAGACAGAAGAATCACAAGTTCAAAGACATCTGAACCACAGAATGAGTTTAAGCTAGCCTGTAAAATTAATGAGACCCTTGTCTCAAAATAAATTAAAAAGTGAATTGAAGATATATCTAACTGGTAAGACACTTACCTACCATGATCCAAGAGGCTCTGGGTTAAATCCTTAGCCCTAAATACACATACACACACACACACACACACCCCACACATACACACCAGGGGCTGAGTGTTACTCATGGTGGGGTATGTTCTTGGTCTTTGTGAGGTCTTCAATTCACCCTCCAGTAACAACAGGTGCTAAAAATGGCCATCTACCCATCTACCGGCATTTTGTGGTAGTGACACAAGCTGACATATTCAAATATTCCCATCTCTTCCTGTGAAAACTAACCTCTGACCTGGATGTAGTGACAGGCTTTCTGAGCATTCTCTCCCATAGAAGACCAAACCGACTCTACACTTGCCATCTGCAGCCTCTGGACCAAATGTTTCCAGATTCTTACAACTTGTTCAAAGGAAGGAAACACACAAAACAGACTACCAAAGGGTTTATTCCAAAACAAAAGAGTTTGTGCTCTGCAAAAGGACATCTGGGTAGCTGGGCGAGGTGGTAAATGCCTTTAATCCCGGCGCCCAGGAGGCAGAGACAAGCAGATATATGAGGCCAGCCTAGTCTACATAAAGCATACCAGGACAACCAGGGCTACACAGAGAAACCCTGTCATGGAAAAACAAACAGACAGACAGACAGACCGCCAACAGGCCCTGAGTGAACCCCTGCCCCTGTCCCTCCTCCTCCCCTTCTCATCCCCGCCCCCACTTCTCTCTCCTCCTTCTCTATACAATAACTCTGGCTATCCATGAACTACCTCTGTAGATGAGGTTGGTCTCAACCTCACAGAGATCCACCTGGCTCTGCCTCCAAGTGCTGGGACTAAAAGCATCCACCATCTCATCTGGCATGACAAGGACTGTTTAAAAACAACTTTATGGGCTAGAAAGAGAACTCAGGACAGTTACGAGCACTTGCTATTTTTCCAGTGGATCTGAGTTGAGTCCCCAGCGCCCACACACGGTAATACATAATGACCTGTAACTCCAGCTCCAGAGGATCTGAGCCCTCTTCCGGGCACCCATACACATGTGCAGAGACACAAGAAATATAAATAAAAATTTAAAACTCAATCATTAAAAAGAATGTGTTTCTGGAGTCTGGGGAGATGGCTCACTATAGACGCCAAGCTGGACTGGAACTAGAGTTAAATATTGCAAACCCCCATATGGATGCTGGGAACAGCACCCAGGTCCCTTTGAAAGAACAGCATGTGCTCTTAGCCACAGAGCCTCCTGTCTTAGCCACCTAAGAAGCAGGGACTGCAGTCACCTGCTACTCTATTAGCTTGTACCTTTTTTCCTTTTTTTCTTTTCTTCTGAAACAGGTTCTCTGTTCAATCCTGGCTATCCTGAAGCTCTCTATGTAGACCAGGCTGGCCTTGAACTCAGAGATGCACCTGCCTCTGCCTCCCCAGAGGGATTGAAGGCGTGTACCACTACACCTGGCTATTTTTTTTTTTTTAAACTATGGGCATGTATGTGGTAGGAGGATATGAGAAAGTGAACACATGTGCTCACAAGGCCAAAAGTGAGCATCCAATCCCTTGGAGCTGAAGTTCAAGGCCGAGGCCTACCTGACAGGATTGCTGGCAACAAACTCAGGTGCTTTGCAAGAGCCATGTGCCTCTCTGAGCCTCTGAGCCATCTCTCCAGCCCTAGCTTGTGGGTTTGTAATGTCTGTTTGCGTGTTTGTTGGTTTTAATCTTTATACTGTAACTCAGACAATACCTATGGATAGCCTCCTTTGGAGGTAATTTAGAGGTTTTTATTAATTTTGTTACTAGGTCCTTGCATGTTCAAGGACTTACTTATTCCTAGTAGGGTAACTCCGTGAGACAACAATTTTAGATCTTAAGACAAAACAGAGACAAACAAACAAGCGAAAACCCACATGATCATGCCAAGTGGTGCTGACACATGTTTTTAATTCCAGCAATTGGGAAGCAGAGGTTCTCTGAGTTTGAGGCCAGCCTGGTCTACAGAGTGAGTTCCAGGCCAGCCAGGGCTACACAGAGCAATCCTGATCTTGAAAACAAACAAACAAAGCAAAACCTCCACAAGATCACAGTATTACTAGAGAAAATATGTAAAGAGGGTCAGAGGGCAAGGAAACGGCTCACCCAGTTGTTGTCCTACCAACTCGAGTTCCATGCTGAAGTACCATCCACAATAAAGGAGAGGCAAAGAACGTATTCCATGAAGTCACCCTCTCACATTCACACATGCACTGTGGCATTCATACCCCACCTCTCCACGCACGTCACAGTAAATATATATGTTTTTGGTTTTGTTTTTTAAAGAGGACCAAGCTTGGTATAGTGGCTCATGCCTTCAGTTGCAGCCCTTGGGAGGCAGAGACAAACAGAACCCTCTAAGTTTGAGGCCAGCTTCGCCCACACAGTAAGTTTCAAGCTAGCCAGGGCTTCATGGTGAGACCCCTAAGACAACTTCTTAAAAACTAAATAGAGTGCCAGTGTCAATGTGTTTTTCAAGACTTCCAGACTTCTTATCTGTGTACGGAACAGCCACCATCCTGTAATCCCGAGCTCTAGCAGCTCGTTTCCTTGTGCACCACTGTGCATTCTGCAATGCCCTACCTCAGTAGCACAGTCAGGCCAGCTCGCTGATGCCTTCCTGGACTCTGTGTCTTCCCATTGTGATTAAATTAACTTCTGGGAATGCACAGAAGGTTCCATGGCCACCTTGTCCCAGTGGGTTGCCACCACGACCCCAGAGAGCAGCTGAGAAAGATGTCACTCCACCCCTGATCATGATGATTTTCTCCAGCGATAATCAACCCTTCAAACCCATGAAAGCAGGTGGTTCATTGGTGCGCTGACGTTACAGAGGTAGAAAAATAAGAGAAAAGGCCCATGCTCAAAATCAACGCACACTGCACTCTAGAGATGCTCTAACTCACTTAAGGGAAATACTCGGGAATGAGGGAAGCGCGTAGGTTGTGATTTCAGCCACATTTTGCTTCCCTCTCAGGAGCTTGGATGAAAGGCAAGCTAGTGTGAGCGCAAAGTGGGATTACCTGCCTCTTCTTTGAAGCCACAGTTATTAGCAATCTTTCTTGTCTGAGTTTGTTTTACTGCTCCGTGCATGGTGATGCTCCTGTCTCAGGGGGAAGGTAATTCGTATCATAAAAGCCACCTTGTTTCAGATCTGGGTAAAACTGAAAGCTGGAAGAAAATTAACGAAAGTTAAGGGTTTTCTCAGGGAAAAAAAAAAATAGAAGAAGCAATCATCCTGTAATTGCAGAATTAAATTAGGCTGCTTTCACTTATCTATACATGTATTTTTAAGATTTATTCTCATTTTTATTTGTATGTATGTGGCAGGATAGATGTATGTGCAGAGGCCAGAGGGAAAGCTAGAGTTAAGGCGGTTGGGAAGGACATAGGTTGTGAGCTAACTGATGTGGAGGCTGGGAACTAAGCCTGGGTCCTTGGGAATAGCAGCGAGTGCTCTTAACTGCTGAGCTATCTTCCCAGCCCCTATGTCTTATAGCACAAGATTGTTCAAATAGGTGGAACTCCTCCCACCTCGGTCTCTGAGGTGATTACAGGTATGAGTCTTGATGTCTGCCAAACTACCCTACCTTTTATAAAACATTCCTTCTCAGTTACTTTTCTATTGCTGTGAAGAGATCTCACAACCAAGGCAACTTTTAGAAAACAAGAGTTTATTGGGGGGCTTATAGTTTCCCATGATGGTGGGGAGCATGGGAGCAGGCAAGCAGACATGGAACTGACAGCTTACGTCTTGAGACACAACCATCAAGCAGAGAGAGATAACTGGACATTGAATGAGTGTTGAAACCTCAAAGCACCACCCTGCACCCCAGTCATATATTTCCTCCAACAAGGTCACACCTCCTAATCCTTCCCAAACAGTTCCACCAACTGGGGACCAAGCGTTCAAAAATATGAGCCTGTGGAACCATTCTTATTCAAACCATCTCACATTCTAAGATAGTTATCTACGTAAAGGATTCATTTAGAGGTTTGGTTTTTTTTTTTCCCCTCTTTTCTTAGCCATTGCCATTTTGAAATCAATGGAACTCTGTCTTAGTTAGGGTTTTACTGCTGTGAATAGACATGATGGCCAAGGCAAGTCTTATAAATAACATTTAATTGGGGCTGGCTTACCGGTTGAGAGGTTCCCTCCATAATCATCAACGCAGGAGCAGAGCAGCATCTAGACAGGCATGGTGCAGGGAGAGCTGAGAGTTCTACACCTTCATCTGAGGGCAGCTAGAAGAAGACTGGCTTCCAGGCAGCTAGAGTGAGGGTCTCAAAGCCCACATCCAGTGACACACCTACTCCAACAAGGCCACATTTCCTAATAGTGCCAATCCCTGGGCCAAGCATACACAAACCATCCCAGACTCCAAAGGGCATCACTCACATCAGACATGTGTCCTTTGAGAGCAATGTTCACTGGGAAGATTGGGAAGAGGCAGAAGAGTGAAGACCCCAGTCTGGTGGCACACCCTGTCATTCTAAGTGCTTGGGAGGTTGAGACAGGATGAGTTCAAGATGACCTGCAGTACATGTAAAAACTTTATGACTATAAGAATCTCTGTAAAACAATGACAACCACAACAAGATACAAACAAAACAAACAAAAACAAAACAAACATCCTGCAAACAAAATGACTGTCTGTCCCAAGTAGCTTATTTGTGGAAGTATATGAGTGTATAAGTTGCTTGGTATATGTATACACCACACACACACACACACACACACACACACACACACACACACACACGAGCAGGAGCAAGGGTAAGAGAAGGAAGAGAGAGAGAAACAGAAACAGGGAGAGGGAGAGAACACAGAGCTCTGTTAAGAGTCACATAGTCTCTGTTCTCTGTGAGGGCCATTTGCAGAGCCCTGTTATATGATTCAGTTGAATCTACTGCAAGAGTTTTCCTAATTGGTCCATTTAAGTCCTCTTTATAATGTGTTAACCACAAAGTGAGATACTTCCAAGTGTTTTTAGGATCTTGTCTGGTGCTAAGGATGGCCCTAGGACGTACAATTTCTTTGGCATTTAGCACTTTGGAAGGTCAGAAAGTAAAAAACAGAAGGCCTGTACTGGCTGCTTTTGTGTGTCAACTGACACAGGCTGGAGTTATCACAGAGAAGGGAGCTTCAGTTGGGGAAGTGCCTCCATGAGATCCAGCTGTGGGGCATTTTCTCAATTAGTGATCAAGGTGGGGAGGGCCCCTTGTGGGTGGTGCCATCCCTGGACTGGAAGTCTTGGGTTCTATAAGAGAGCAGGCTGAGCAAGCCAGGGGAAGCAAGTCAGTAAGGAACATCCCTCCATGGCCTCTGCATCAGCTCCTGCTTCCTGACCTGCTTGAGTTCCAGTCCTGACTTCTTCTGGTGATCAACAGCCATGTGGAAGTGTAAGCTGAATAAACCCTTTCCTCCCCAACTTGCTTCTTGGTCATGATGTTTGTGCAGTAATAGAAACCCTGACTAAGACAAGGCCTATGGAGTGATTCCCCCAGAGGACAATGAATTAGGAATGGGGATGCTAGTAGGGAGAGGGAAAAGCAGAGCACAGCTGAGGGAGCAGCTAGGTAGAGGGCCTGCTGACATGTGACATGTCATGCTGACAAGAGCTAGAGAGAGGACAGTTAGGGGAGAGCCCCACCCTCACCCTCCAGACCCCCAATTTCCCCAGCCCTCCCACCCTCCTCCCCTCCCACCCCATATATATATATATATATATATATATATATATATATGTGTGTATATACGTATATATATACACACACACACACATATATGTATATATATACACACACACGTATGTATATGTGTATATAGGTATATACATATATCATATATATTCATACATAATACAGAGAAACGTGGTCTTAAAAACAAACAAACAAAACAAAATCCCACAAGATGACAATATTACTAGAGGAAATATGTAAAGAGGATCAGAGGCTGAGCAAATGGCTCAGCAGAATCCTACCAACTTGAGTTCCACCTCAAAATACCCATCCACATAAAGGACAAGCAGAGAACACACTCCATGAAGCCTCCCTCCAACATTCATAGATATATTTGAGCAATATGTACATATACATATTTGTTTGTTTTGTGTGTGTGTGTGTCTGTCTGCCTACTTGTCTGTCTGTCTGTGGCGTGTGTACACAACAGCATACATGTGGAAGTGAGAAGATAGCTATAGAGAGTTAATCTCTTTATCTGCCATGTGGTCCCTGGGATCAAACTCAACTTATAAGACACCTTTTACCAGAAGAACCATCTCTCTCTGGCTCCTCGCTTTTTCTTTCTTGCAACGCTAGGTGTTGAGCAAAGACCCCAAGGGTTGCTGAGCAAGTACTCCACCACTTAGTGATAACCGCGGCCATTTTGTTTGTCTCTGACACAAAGACATCCACTCACTATGTGACAGAGTTTGAGTACCGCTCAAGTGCTGCGATATTACGGGAGATGGCCATCACACCTGGCTCCCCAGCCCTTTCTTTAATTTTTAAATTTGTGATACAGTCTCCCCAAGTTGCTCAGGTCGAATGTGAACTTGCAATCCTTCTGCCTCAGCCTCTTGAGTAACTTTGGAAGGCCTGAGACACCAAATCTGGCCTCCTTAGGCACCTCCCTTAAAGTCAGCCGTGTGGCTGGGGTGTGGCTGGGGTGTGGCTGGGGTGTGGCTGGGAGAGGGTTTGCTTGGCACATCTGTATCGCTGAATTCTTTAATGAAGCACAGCATAGACACACACAGGTAAGACCTTATTTCTTTCAACCTTTATTCACTCAAGACCTTATTTCTAAAAACCAGATAAAACACAGAAATACATTCTAACTAGGGGCAGATACCTCCCATGGTAGATGGGGCTTAATTTCAGGTCCTTGGCTGTACCGCATTAGCAGGAGGGTCCTGTCAGAGATCTGGCAATTCTGCCGTTTATTTAGGGAGAACCTGGTAGCACAGGGCTGCGAAAGGAAAGTGAAAAGCCGTGGGCCTCCCAGGGCTGCCCCTCAAGACCAGGCAGGGCAGTTTAACCAGACCCTATTTCCGAAAAACAGCTAGGACTAGAGCCAAGTGGTGAAGTGCCTGTAATCAGGTGGCTTGTGTTCAACCCCTGCTACCGGGTGGCCAAACTTGATGACCTGAGTTCAGTCCCTGGGACCTACCTGGTGGATGGAGAAAACTGACTCCCCAAAGTTGTTCTCAGACCTCCCACACATGTGGTATGATGTGTACACACACACACCAAAATAAATAAATAAATAAATAAATAAATAGATGCTTTAAAAGAATTTAAAATTTAGAAGTAAAAGAGCAATGGTTTTCTTCTATAGGAGATAATAAAAGGTAGAATTTTGCCAGGCAGTGGTGGTGCACGCCTTTAATCCCAGCACTTAGGAGGCAGAGGCAGGCAGATTTCTGAGTTCAAAGCAAGCCTGGTCTACAGAGTGAGTTCCAGGATAGCCAGGGCTATACAGAGAAACCCTGTCTCCAAAAACCAAAAAAAAAAAAAAAAAAAAAAAAAAAAAGGTAGAAGTTTTTCAACTATATATATTTACTTACTGTGTGTTTATACCACAATACATTTATGTGGCGGCAGGACAACTTATAGGACTTAGCTCCCTCCAGAAAGTGGGGTCACAAGGATCAAATTGAAGGTGGCATCATCAGTCTTGGAATGAAGCACCTCAAAGCAATGGTAGAATTCTGCTGCTGGTGATCTGGTTTTGTTGATGGTTTGTGGTAGTGGTAGTTTTGGGGTTTTTTGATTTTTTTTTTTTTTTAAATGGTCTCACTGTGTAGCTCTTGCTGTCCTGGAACTCACTATGTAGACCAGGCTGACCTCAATCTTACAGAGATCTGACTGCTTCTTCTTTCAAGTGCTGGGATAAAAAGAATGTAGCAGTATGCCCAGCTCCAAAGATACAGTTCTTTATGAATAAGATGGGCCAGACTCTACTGTGCTTGTTAAAATACCAATCCCCTTGAGAAGGAGCTGCTCTAGGTTTTTGCAAATCAATGAACTCTTTGGACATTTAAATTGATCTCTGTTGACATATCAAATAAGCCTAGTTTTGGACCTAAGTCTTCTAGGAATACACAGCAGAGGTTAAAACCAGTATAGTAGCCTGCCTGAAAGAACAGACACAACTTTTACTAAGTATCTCCATTCAGGGCCACCTGTCAAATGGCCACACAGGCAGACAATAGGCTTAGGAAAACTCAACTTCAGGTTAACTAGATACTCATTAACTTCATTCATTTATTCTACTAGTACTTACTTAGCCATGCACGGTTGTTCATTGTATGCCTGCATCTAGCACTTGGTTGACAGAGAGAGGATGGATGATCGCTATAAGTGAAAGTTTAGTCTGGATAACACAGTGAATTCCAGGATAGCCAGGACTATATAGTGAGAACTAGACTCAAAATAAGAACAACAAAACAAATCAATAAAGACTACCTTTCAAAGAGCTGGGCTTGGAGACAGTTCTAGCACTTCCAAAACTGAAGAGAATTGCTTAAGCCCAAGAGTTTCATAGTTCCAAGACTGGCCTCAACAACATAGTTCTATCTGTAAAAAGAAAGAAAAAGTTAAAATAATAAAGGAAAGAGAAATGCTCAGAGTTGCATCCATACTTAGGAGATTTAGGCATGAAAATAAGGAGTTCAAGGCCAACCTTGGTTACTCAGCAAGTTAAAGATTAGCATCTTAGGCTATTAAAAAAAACAAAAAACAAAAAACAAACCCTGTCTCAAAATAAATAAACACAAAACCAAGCCGGGCATAGAAAATCACATCTCGGGGGCTGGAGAGATGGCTCAGCGGTTAAGAGCACCAACTGCTCTTCCAGAGGTCCTGAGTTCAATTCCCAGCAACCACATGGTGGCTTACAACCATCTGCAATGAGATCTGACGCCCTCTTCTGGTGTGTCTGAAGAGAGCAATGGTGTACTCATATACATAAAATAAATAAATAAATAAATAAACCTTTAAAAAAAAAAAAAAGGAAGAAAATCACATCTCAGCACTTGGGAGAACAAAGTTGAGTTGCTACAAGTTAAAGACCAGCCGGGTCTACATGTGAAGTTGCAGGCTTATAAGACCTGATGCAAAAATAAAAACAAAACCAAAACAAAACAAAAACAAAAAACAAGCCAAGAACAAAGGAAAACAGAGTAGGAACTCTCCACAGCCCTCACCTGTATTCTGCCTCTTTCACACCAGTAGAAGCATGTAAATCTGACATTGTTCCAACTTATTCTGCTGTGAGAGACACTGGTGCCCATTTGCTGTTGTTTGGTTAGTTGCTTTTGTTTTCAAATGAGTGCTGTGTCTGCATGTATGCCTACCCGCTAGAAGAGGGCATCAAATCCCAGTATAGATGGTTGTGAGCCGCCATGTGGTTACCGGGAATTGAACTCAGGACCTCTGTAAGAGCAGTTAGTGCCCTTGACCCCCAAGCGATCTCTCCAACCCGTTTAGTTGTTTTTGAAGCATCATCTAGACAAGTAGCTCAGGCTGATCTCAATTTCTAAAACTGCTTGTCTCAGCCTTTCACATTCCAGCTTTCTTGGCACGCCCCACTAAGATACTGTTTACTTAGGACACAATCTATCCCTTTGAGAAAGAGCTATTAGGAGGTAGGGTGTGTGTGTGGGGGGGGGGGGGGTGGGGTAGGGATGGGCGCATCCCTTTAATCCCAGCACTTGGGAGGCAGAGGCAGGCGGATTTCTGAGTTGGAGGCCAGCCTGGTCTACAGAGTGAGTTCCAGGACAGCCAGGGCTACACAGAGAGACCCTGTCTCGAAAATAAAAAAAAGAAAGAAAGAAAAGAAAAAGAAAGAACTATTGTTGTCCCTGTCTCCCCTGTTTGGCAGAAGAGAGTCCTCTACCAGTGTTAGGTCGTGTGCTGGGTCGAATAGCTGCTAAGGGAAGGTAACACTTTGCAGTCTATGCTTCTTATCATAGTCCCCACAACCGCTCTGTTGTCCCCACAACCGCTCTGTTATCCGGAATCTCTCCCTACAACACCCCCCCCCCCCCCCCCCCCCCCCCCCCCCAGCGACCTTACCTGCCCATTCACAGATCCATGTCTATTTTTTTTCTTCCTTTTAGTTGGAAGATCCATATGAAATACCCACCTAGCCTAATGTGGAAATAGTCCTTCGACTTTGTTTGTTTGTTTGTTTGGTTGGTTGGTTTGTTTTGTTTTGTTTTTTTGAGACAGGGTTTCTCTCTGTAGCCCTGGCTGCCCTGGAACTCACTCTGTAGACCATGCTGGCCTCGAACTCAGAAATTCGCCTGCCTCTGCCTCCCAAGTGCTGGGATTAAAGGCATGCGCCACCACTGCCCAGCGTCATCCTCTGACTTTCAGTGGATAGCCTTGGTGACCTGAACACAAGTTAAACAAATAGATTTCCCTGTTTCCAAATTCATGTTTTCTCCAATTACACTGAGAAAAAAAACCCTATTCAACAATAACTATTATTATTATTATTATTATTATTATTATTATTATTATTATTATTAATTGAACAGGATTTCTTTGAGTACCCTTGACTGTTCTGGAACTCACTCTGTAGATTATCCCACCAATGCCCAACAAACTTTCCATTTTTTAAAAGCTGTACTGTTGGACTGGAGAGATGGCTCAGCTGTTAAGAGCAAGGACTGTTCTTCCAGAGGTCCTGACTTCAATTCCCAGCAATCACATGGTGGCTCACAACCATCTGTAATGGGATCCGATGCCCTCTTCCAGTGTGACTGAAGATAGCTACAGCACACTCAAATAAATTTTTAAAAAAATGCACTGTTTGTTATTGTTTTAGTCTTTTTTTTTTTTTGGAACTCACTCTGTAGACCAGGCTGGCCTCGAACTCAGAAATCCACCTGCCTCTGCCTCCCAAGTGCTGGGATTAAAGGCGTGTGCGACCAACGCCCAGCAAGACGTACTTTTTAATAATCTTGACTAGTAAGTCTTATTAGTTTCTTACCTAGAGGTAAGAATGCTGGGGTGGGGAGATGGGGGTTTGGTGGAGAACTTCCCTGGGGATTGAACCTAGTTCATCCAGTATGCTAGTCAAGCACTCTACCATTGTGTGGTATCCCGTTTATTTCAGACACTCTTCCTTTGTGTAGTACAGGCTAGCCTCTAACTTGACATCCATTTCCTTCACCTCTCCAGCATACCAGTTACAGGTAAGTCACAGATCTTACCTTTATGAGGTGACAAGTGAAGATCTGAATCCCACAGTCCCCACTTCTAAACCCGGGTCTTTGACTTCACATCTCTGGTCTCTTGCAGAGACTATCCAAAAGGAACGTTTCCTGTTTGGTTGATTGGTTGGTTTCGTTGTTGTTTTGTTTTGTTTTGTTGTGGGAGATGGTGGTGCTGAGAGGATTCTCTGACATCATAAGAGAAAGTTTTGATCTTTATTTTAAGCCAAGCTTGATGGTTCATTTACTGGGCAAGCAAGTTACCATTATATTTTCCACAAATCTTTATCATTTGCTGCACAGGAACCAACAGCGACTGAATTTTATTACCAGAATTCACTACATACTCAGTAGACTTTAAAAATTTTTTTACAGAAAGCGTGGGGGGAGTCGGGTGGTGGTATATGCCTTTAGTTCCAGCACTCGGAAGGCAGAAGCAGGAGGATCTCTGTGAGTTCCAGGCCAGCCTGGTCCTGGATAGCAGGCTACTCAGAGAAACCCTGTATCAAACACCAACTAGCAACAACAAACCCTTTTAACAGTTGGCAGATAGAAGGCTACGGTTTTAAGCCAGGCTTGGTAGCCTGGTGGCCTGGAGTCCAACTGCTAGGAGGCTACAGGATCAGAAATTCAAGCCCTGGCCAGGTGTGGTGGAGTCCACCTTGAATCCTAGCAGAACATAAAAAAAAAAAAAGAAATTAAAAAAGTTGTAATTTTATGGGCTGGGATTGTAGCTCTGTGGTAGATTGATTAGTATGCAGAAACAAAGCCCAGGGTGAGCTCTAGAACCACAAAAACTATACAACCCCCAACCCCCTGCGGTCTTTATAGAAAAGGAATTCAGGAGTAACAAGAACTAGGTTGTTTTCATTCGAGTCCAAGGTGTTAATTCCAGTAGATAAATTTGCAATCTGTTCATACAGCTTGTTCGGAATTCTCGAGGAACTTCACTTTCCCTTAGAAATACTTAGTGTTCTTCCTTCCTTCCTCCCTCCCTTCCTTCCTTCCTTCCTTCCTTTCCTTCCTTTCCTTAGATTCTCACTATAGACCAGGCTGGCCAGGAGCTCAAAGAGATCCACCTGCCTCTGCATCTCGAATTCCGGGATTAAAGGCGAGTGCTACCACGCCCAGCAATAATTACAGTTTTAAATATCCCAGATCTCCAGTTGCCAGGAGCTGGGTGTAGCAGCCCACTCCTTCAAGTCGCAGTATTTGCGAGGCTGAGACAGTGCAATATACATATAGTGCATTTCGGGCCAGGCGAGGAGACAAGAAACCCTGCCTGAAAAAAGAATTAGAGGAAAAAGCCTAATAGTTAAACCACACAATAGCGGCTTTATTAAAATCAGCCACCAAACGAGATTTTAGCATCACAATTTTGCTGGGGGTGGGACCAGGAGGGGAGGGGAACGGAAGTGGGCCTCAAGACAACAGGAAGTAGGAGGAGATTTTTAAAAGCCGACTGAGGCCAGAGTTCATTGGAAGCTGGAAGAACTTTCTTTCGGAGGTTTCATTTAATTTCAAGATGGAGCCTGCTGGAAGCAAGAAGGTGAGAGCTGTTTATACAATTCGGCTTTCCAAATTGGTGAATCTGGGGCCTCTCCTTTTTGAGTCTACCCGGCCTTTGTTTAGAGAAGAATGAGAGTTACAATTTGTTACACTTTAATTGCTTTTTTTTTTTTTTTTTTT
>JADRCD010186357.1:0-19526 GCA_019843815.1 Montemys delectorum | reverse complement strand
GATACATATAAATGTGCACAGACAGACCTAATGATACATATAAATGTGTACAGACAGACCGACCTTAGGATACATATAAATGTGCACAGACAGACCCTAGGCTCTCTGATATGTGTACCTGCTCTATGTTTTTCTCTCCAAATGTGATTCGAGCATACTCGGTTGGCTTGTGGACAAGCTGCCTTGTTTGTAAACCCAGTTTTTTTTTTTTAAATTATTTTATGTCTTTTTGCTTGGCTGTATGTTTGTGCAGCACATGCTTGCATGTGTGATTGTGCAGAGGGTATTAGATTACTTGGCATTGGAGTTTAGAGGCTGCGAGCTGCTATCTGAGTGCTGAAATTTGAACTAGGGTCCTCTAAAGAGCAGTGAATGGTCATAACCACTGAGCCATTTTTGCAACCCTTGTAAATCTAGTTCTGTTGTGACATGCTTGCCCCTATTTGTTAGTTGACACTGATGACTGCTTTCATGAGGCAGTTATATAGCTAAATAGTTCCAGCAGGGACTGGAGGGGGGTATCCTCACACCCTAAAGTCACCTGACCTTTGGGGGAATTAGAGGTCCCAGACCTGCCTTGTCTTTTCAAGGTAACACTATCACTTAACAGGACTTCCCTGAGTCATTCTTTCCATATCAGAATATTGGAATCACCATGGGCATGCTGTCAGCTCACAAAGCATTCTCTGCATGTACAGGCTGGCAAGTGGGGTGCGTGTGTGAGCGCTGCAGAGTGCAGGTTATCTGTGAGCACAAAGACCTCAGTGCCTCCTATAGCCAGTGCCAGACCTTAGCCCTGGAAGTCAATGTCATCTAGATCCATATCTTGCCTCTCCCACCCCACCAGCCAGCCTGCAGTCTGTTTCCTGAGCTTTAGCCCAGATGAGGCAGGAGACCTGTGATTCTGCTGTTAGGAAGATTCTTCTGTCTGTGAGGCCTGCAGCTTTATTATAACTTCCTCACCTTAGCAGACAGTAACCAGCTATGGCTGGATCTGGGTGCTCAGGGTATTTACCAGCAGAGCCAGCGCTGTGTACATTCATTCTGTTTCCAGACCTGGGTGTTTCCTGATTTGGCAGAGGAAGCAGGGAGGGCCAGGGGCTCAGGTCTGGGCCTCAAGAGCAGGGCTGAGCTGAGCGGAAGTGGTAGGCAGGGCTAAAAGAACTGGTCCATGTTGCTTCCTCCCCAGTGTCACTCAGCCTTGGGTTTCCTCTGCTTTTAAAGGGATGGTGACTTTTAGGCACCTAAAATATTTTTCTTTTCTTTCTTTTTTATTTTATTTTAATTTTTTTTTGAAATTTCTGACATTGTTTGAATTTAATGATTCATATTACGAATTATTCATGAAAATGATCTTTTAAGCTTCTTATAATAGCTGAAATTATCCTTCATTAGATACTGACAGTTCCTGTGATGGGTGTAATTATAAAAAATATTCTTAGGCTAGCTATATTCATCAGTGTTAAAATTACGCAAATGAGCAAGGGACAGGAATAGAAGCTGAGTAGGATGGTCAGATTTCATGGGGTAAGGGGAGGGCACTGCAGGCTTTCTAAAAAGGAATAAATACGTGCTTGGGTGTACAGCAAGCATGCCTTCTGCAGTCTGCCTGGCTGCTCAGCCGCAGAGGCACACCAGTGACTGGCTCGGGTGCTGCTCGTTGGAGAATTCTTCTCTCTCTCCCCCTTTAGCTCTGCTCACTCAGCAGTTTCTGCAAGGCACATTGTAGTACTCTTAGGTACTTGGAGAGAGTAGCAGTTAGCTGCTAACAGATAATGTAGGGAAGGGAGAAATGGAACAGGAAATAGGGCCCTGGGGCTGGGACAGTCACCTGGTAAGAGAACCTCATCATGCTTATAGCATAAACAGCCAGGGCACAGGTTCACAGCTCATGGAGACCACCTGATTTTGGAGGATTGAGCTCAGTACCTTCTCTAAGGTTCTATATATCTGGGTCTCCTTGAACTTATGACCCTCTTGTCTCCTGGTTATTTGGATTATAGATATGCCTACTCTGCCTGTCTTAGATTCTTGTTTTTGATTTTTAGTGCTGGAGATAGACATCAGGATCACATGGCACTCCCCAGCTGTAGGCAAGCACTCACCACTGGCCACATCCCCAGCTGTAGGCAAGCACTCACCACTGGCCACATTCCGATATATCTTTACTTATTATGAGACGAGTTTCACAAAGTTGTTTAGGTTGTTCTCAAACTTGTTCTATAGCCCAGGCTGGTTTTGAACTTGAAATCATTCATCATTTTCCTGAGTAGCTTGGATGACAAGTCTGTACCATCATGCCTGAACTTCTCTTGGTATCATGGAGGATGCTTAGAAGAGAGGAGGCAGGGCTCAATTTATTGTATCCAAGTCTTCACACCCCATGCTGTGCTTCTCCTCAAAGCCCCTGAGAGAGGCGAGCTGGCTACTGCAGCTGCCACCACTGGCCCTGCACGCTCACGTGCATGTATCAGCTGTGCAGTCGGCGCTCGCATCTTCCCATTTTTGACCTAGTCCACTTAAGAAAACTTTAGGTAGAGAGGGTGATGAGAAACAGTGGAGGCTCATATTTAAGTGTGCCAGCAGCCAGGCACAGCTCCAAGTGTGCGCTGGTGTAATCTCTGTGTTTGTCCCGCACTGCTGGGTGTGATGAGGGTCTTCAGTTAGCCAAGGTGGAATCAGAGCTTAGCTAAACTCTCACACACATATTAGGAGGTGAGACAATATGTCAGCTTCTCAGGGCTGCTGATGGATGCTTTGGGGAAGGGCTTTGTTTGCCCTTCAAAAGGTGCTGGAACCTTCCTTCTTTCTTTCCTTCTTTCCTTCTTTCCTTCTTTCCTTCTTTCCTTCTTTCCTTCCTTCCTTCCTTCCTTCCTTCCTTCCTTCCTTCCTTCCTTCCTGGCTCATTCATTCCTTCCTCCCTTCCTTCTTTCTGACAGGATCTTGTGTGTCCCAAATTGATCTTAAACTTCCTTTCTAGTAGAGAATGACCTAGAATTCTTGTCTGCATCTCCTGAATACTGAGGTCCCAAGCATGCACCACTGCACCTGTTTTATGCAGTGCTGAGGATCAGGGTTAGGGATTCATGTATGCTAGGCAAGCACCTGCCAGCTGATCTGCATCTGAAGCTACTCTCTGTATTATTTGGAATCTATTCTGTGTGTCTTTTAGATGCTGGACAGGGAAGTGAATTCTGTACTTGTTTATGATGTCACTGAGCTGGGGGTAGAGCATAGTCCTGACCTGTGTAGTCTCCTTCTAAAGGGTTCACAGCCCTTACTGTGTCTCCAGATGACAGTGTCATCATGTGCTCTCTGTTCATACCTCAAGGCCAGAGGTTGGCATCACTTGTGGAATTTGAATAGATGAGGCAAGTGATATGTTTCGGGAAATATTAAATAGGAAACCCCATAAACTCTCTTAGCCCACCGGCACTAGCCAGCCACATCGCTATGTTCCGGCGGGCTCTGCTATTTTCTCCCAGCTAGCAAGATCGTCTCGCTTACATACAATGCTCTACACCCCCATAATCAGTATCTAGCACCTAGTACCCGGTAAAAGCATGACTCTTAAGGCTTAATTATCCAATCAGGTTTATATATTAATAAGATCACAATTTACAAGATGACAATACAATAATTCCAGAGCCAAATGATAAAAACAGTGTTTTAACCCAATTATTCTAACCTTGTAAGATCTTTAGCTACCTGTGGCTGTTTAAAACCACTCGGAGTCTGGATCGTCATCTTCACCTGCCTCCAAGCTGATGATTCTCCGCTACCTTCCTGCTCCTGCCCTTTTCCCTCCTCAACTTCTAGCTCCACCTCTCTATTCCTGTCCAATCACAGGCCTGCCACTGCCCTAATGTGATTGGACAGAGAAAATGCAGCAACAGCAGTACATCTCTCTGACTCCCTCTCTTTTTTCCTCTTGTCTTCCTCTTTCCTTTTCTACCCATGGGCCAGCCATCAGTTTTGATGCCAGGTGGTTTGTTCCCCAGTGCTCTCCCTGGAGGCTCACAGGTGGTTAGGGAGGTGCACAGCAGGATGCAGTCTCTGTGGTTCAGGCAGATATTGGTGAGTTCAAGACAGCCCAGTCCACATAGCAAGCTGCATGCCAGCTAGGGCTAAGTAATAAGGTGTGTCTAAAACCACCTTCTTCCCGGCACTGCGGGCGCTGAGCTTGCTTGGCTCTGAGTGAGGTAGAGGCTGCAGTAGCATCCAGATCAGCCCAAGAAGTTTGTGCATTGCAGAGCAGTGTGGAAAGTTGAGGTCTTTTCTGAGTTATCTGGAAGATCTGAGGTGTTGATACAAGAATTTTGTTTTGTTTTGTTTCTGAACTTATCAAATCTTCTTTCTCTGTGGAAAAAACCCACATCCTTTAAATCAGGCATGGTGGTGGATGCTTTTCATTCTCAAGGCAGCTAGGAATATTTCTGTGAATTCAAGCCTAGCTCCATAGTCAGTTTCAGGTCAGCCAGAACACATTGCAGGAGCCAACCTTGGCTTGCTGTGCCACCCTTGCTGTAGTTAATTTAGTGGTAATAAACCACAGATGGCTGGAACAGTCAGACTCTGGCTTTGCCCCAAGATTTGCCAGCCTCCACTGTGCCTCCTCTTTGGGTATTCCAGAGGAATGCATCAATAACTCGCTTATATACCATTGATTTTACTGCAGTCCCTCTTGGTCCTAGAAGTCAATCCCAGTGACCATCAACCTCTCCCCTTATGCATTTTCTGAAGAACAGTCTTGCTAAGCATTGAGGACACCTCACAGTGCTATGTGTGCTTGAGGTTAACGCGCAGCCACAAGAATGGTGCAGAATAGGTTGAATTCAACATGCCTGGGAGTTTGATTTGCTGTAACCAGAGGCCGGGAGGTGAGTGAGGTGTGTGCTCATGAGTCACTGCAGTAGGAGTGTGTGCTCATGATTTTTTAATGGCTGCCTGAAAAGAAGTGTGTGCTATTAAGGTAAACTCTTTAAAATTTGATAAGTTTTGCAATTCTGTGAGTTCAAAAAGGAGAAAGAGAGGAACACAAGGGCTGTGTGAGTGACAGGCATCAGATCTTGGAGCCTATTGGGTCTGTATGGTGTTGGTGCTCTGAGTCAATTGGGAAGAGTAAAGACAGTGTCACTCCAGACAAACATTGGCTTCTCAGTAGCAGGGGGGGGCTACCTTCTCATGGACCGAACATCAGACAACCTCGCAGAAGCAGATTTATTGATTGATACACAAAAGTTTTGGGTTTTTTGGGCTTTTTTTTGGAGGGGGGGGTAGAACAAGTTTCTCATACTAAAGCCCCTAAGCTAATCTATATGTGTTTGTGAAGAAACACACCGCTGCAACTTAGTCCTTAGTGTGTATTGTTTGCAGTACTCAATACAAGATATTCTAGATGTGCCAGGATCATCTTGTGGCCAAAGTCATGCATGGGCTGTAAAGCTCCTAAAGAAAAACAACTCTATAGATAACACAAAACAATCTTGGTTTTCTATAATGATTTCTTCAAAGTCAAATACTTGTAGAAGATAACTATTTCATTCAAATGTTTATGTGAGATACAATTAGTCTACTAGATTTCCTTCTATGCATGGAGCCACAGAGTTTCCTTTAGAAAGAGGTTTAGAAGCTGAGCATTTGCCTGGGAGTTCAGCACTTGGCAGGCTGAGCTTGCCAGAGTTCATACTGAGATACTGTAACAAGAAGTGGGTGGCAGAAATTGGTCCATGGAAGTTGAATGTACAGAATGAGCCTCTGGCTTGGATAGTATTATTTTACATTGAGGACACCTGCTAGTGGATTGTGTCTGCAGGTAGCAGAGCTTGGTTGTGATCCTCACTTCAGACCTGAGTTCAGCATGTCTGAGAAGGCAATCTAGTCATGAAAGATGCTCAGGTCTACTGGGATGTGGGGGCCAGGACTCTAGGGTCCACTGTTTTGTGGCTTTGTTGGAGCCTATGTCCTTCCAACTGCCTGTCTGGGACCCATTGGGTGGGTACTATTTTCTTCATTCTTGCTTTTTTTCCTGGATTCCATTCTGTGAAGCACATCCCTCCTCCTCCAGGACATTTCCTCATTTTTGGTGCCTGCTGCCCCACCCAAATGGCTTTCTACTTGGCAGCAGTGAGCCAGCCCTGCATAGGGGAGTATGCCACTTGCTGTGTTTGCTCCTGCTGTAGGCTAAAGCTTTTTGTGGCCAGCCATCTGGTAATTCATTCAACAAGGATTGATGCTAGGGGAGTCGCCAGTGTAGGGGGTGGGAGAAAGAGAAAGGGGATGCCCACAGAGAGAGGAGGAGGAGGAGGAGGAGGAGCGGAGAGAGGGGCAGAGAGGGGAGTGGGGAGCTGGGCTGGGAAGTTCACGATTGGGGGCAGGGTATGCCAGGTAGGAACTGAGGAATGCTGGGAGAGCCTGGAGGCCAGATCTGCATTAATATGTAAAATATGCACATCCATCCCTGTCCAGGTCCAAAATTTATATACTGTATTTGAGGTGTAAGAGGCATTTGAGGTGTAAGAGGCATTTGAGGTGTAAGAGGCATTTGAGGTGTAAGAGGCACTTGAGGTTTCTGTCAGCAGACAAAGGGGAGATGTGGATGCTTCTTTTTCTTCCTATGGCCATGTAGGCATTACTAATCAATCAGGATATCTTTCCCAGAATCCCTATTTAAGCTTGCGACTATTTCTTAGCACAGTGTTCTAGGTGATTGCTTTCAGTTGCTGAGAACAGTAGCTTCTAGCAAAGCTAGATCTTTTAGCAAAGATCAGGCTCAGTCACTCTATTGACCTCTACCATTGGCATTGTGGTTTCTCTAATTCTAATACTGTAACTCCAGATATCCACTCTTTACAACAGTGTTTCTCATGCAAATAAGGTTCTCTACTTAAAGCTCTTTAGCGACCTCCTGTTGCTTTCCAGATAGAATCCAGACTCAATACCAGGACTTACAACACTGTGCCTGACTTGGCCCCTGCTCATATTATCAGCCCTGTCTATGTCTCTTTTCTGTCTTTGCTTTCCTGCCTCTTTGCGTGTGTCACCTCATTTTCATTCTGGGAGCATCCCATATTTTTCCCACCCTTGCCCTGAACAGTCCTAAGCCTTGTCTCTAGATCACTCTTGGGAGAGAGCTAGGAGCATAGAAAATTGATCTGGAATTGGAGAGATGTTAGCTGGAAAAATGCTTGTGTTTCAGACACAGATCTAAAATCAATCTCTAGCTCCCACAATAAAACAAGACCAAACAACCAGGATTGGCTCATCAGTTAAGAGTACTTATTGATCTGCCCGATGCTATGAGGAGAGGGACTTCTTTTCAATACCTGGCCTGCTGTGTAAGTTACCTCAGTGAATCCTCAGGTGTACCATGTTCTTCCTCATCTACAGGTGCTTACCTCTGCCTAAACTAGTTCCTCCTCATTACTTATAGGCCGAGCTTGGCTATGTCACCTCCTCACAGAGCCCGTTCCTGGCCTTCCAGAATCTTACTTGAGTTCTCTGTAGCACGTGTCATAATGATACGGAAGTCCTTGGTGTCTTTGGGAGCAGAGGAACCTTTCAGTTCTTCAGTGCTCAGCTTGAGAGGCCAGGGTCCTGGAAAGCCAATGGGCATCAAATCCAACCAGAATCTGAGGCTTTCGGTTTCATGCCTCCCAGGTTCAAAGAATGAAGTTGGTGGACCACTGAGGGTGAGCTTTCTTAAAAATTTATTTATTTTTAATCACGGGATAGGATGCTTAAGGGAGGAAAAGAAGGCAGTGCTCCTGTAGAGTAGGAAGGACCCAGTAGGAGCCATTGAGTTTCTCTGCTTGGAGCTAATAAGGCTTAGTGGATGGAGGAGGGGCACAGGGCTGAGCTGTTTAGTCCACTGTTCATTCCAGGGTTGAAGCTCTTGGGGTTTCTGCAGCACAACTTCCAGAAAACAGAAGGAAATCCAGCTTCTGTCTATGGTGAAACCAGAGACATTTCTGGTATCTCTGGCCTCTAGTCAGGATGAGTCCTGGACATTTTGAAGGGCATATCCAGCTTTTAGCCAACAAAGAGGCTGGTCATCTTTCTTTACTCTAAGCTGCCAATTTCTGCCCCCTGTTCTCATTGCTAATCTGCAGTTATTTAATTTATTCTTTGACTGGTTTTGAGGCTCTTAGTCTCTGAGCTCCATGGTGGCAGGATTCTCATTTATGTAATTGGTATCCACACGCAAAGTACCCAAGCTGTGCCTTGCACACAGTGTGCACAGCATACCATGTGTGGTTTGCCTTGCACACAGTGCACATGGCATGTGTGGTTGGCTGTATGCTGATCACTTAGGATATAAATGGGAAGTATAGGGAAGAGGCCTGATTTGGACCTCAGAGCACATTGCCTGTGTCCATGTTACACATGGAAATGCATGTATCCACAGGAAAGCCAAGAAGAGTTTGGTGTCCCAGGGTCAGTGTCATGGGATCCAGAGCGAATTTGTCAGTGCACAGATGTGCTACATCAAATGTATCATACGACCCTGAGATAAATATTCTTCATACCACTTAAAACCCCAGAAATTCCCTTTGAGAAAGGATGGCCTTTCAGACTGTTCTATGACCTCTCACGGATTAAAGTATGTTTTGTGTTCTTAGTGACCTTTTGCCATGGGAACTTAGCAACCTGTGAAGTGAGGAGTGGTACTCACACCATTCCCAAAGGATAGTGTTTGTGGTCAGATTCAGAGGGGTGTCCTGTGCCGGTCAGGGTTTATTGAGCTTCCACTTCCACATTGCTGTTGATCACCAAAGGAAGTCAGGCCTGGAACTGAAGCAGGTCAGGAAGCAGGAGCCCACCAAAGGAAGTCAGGCCTGGAACTGAAGCAGGTCAGGAAGCAGGAGCCGATGCAGAGGCCATGGAGAGATGTTTCTTACTGGCTTGCTTCCCCTGGCTTGCTTAGCCTGCTCTCTTATAGAACCCAAGACTTCCAGCCCAGGGATGGCACCACCCACAAGGGGCCTTACCCCCTTGATCACTAATTGAGAAAATGCCCCACAGCTGGATCTCAATGGAGGCACTTCCCCAACTGAAGCTCCCTTCTCTGTGATAACTCCAGCCTGTGTCAAGTTCACACACAAAACCAGCCAGTATACCGTGAGAGCAAGAATTGGGTATAGACAGAGTCAACCCTGCAAGGATGTTTAAAATATGACCCAAAAGCACAATACACAGGCAAGAGCTGGCAGGGAGACTGAATCACACTGAGTAGGTTCTGGACAGCAAAGGAAACAGCTGTGGCAAGAACATACATGATTGGAGAAAGTATGTGGAAGCTCTACTTCTGACTGGACCTTAATATCCAGAACATGTACAGAAGCTTAAAAGGTCAGCAGCAAAAATAAATAACCCAGGTAAAACTCAGGCAGTAGACAGCTAGGGATTTCTCAAAGGAAGCTGTAAGTCAGGCTTGGTGGACCGTGCCAGGAAACCTAGCACTTGGGAAAGTTGAAGACTAGATTGGGCCCGGGCTAGAGGCTGTCTCCAGACAACAAGCAAACATGACGTGTCTACCAGGTGTATGAAAACAATATTAGCTCGGTGACATTCATCATTAAATGGAAATAAAAACCACATTGAACTAGTTGTGTGTATTTGTGTGTGTGTGTGCTAGTTCTGGTGAGGGTTTTCAAGAGAAGTCACTGGGGATGTAAATCTCTATCTGTATGGAAATCATTATGAAAATTCCATATAAATGAGAAGTGGAATTATACAGTGATTTACAGTCCCACTCCTGGGTTTGTAAGAAAAATAAAATCTGTATTGAGGGGGTCTGTGCAGGTGTCAGACTGGGAATCAAACTGTGCAATGAGATGAGAATAAAAACCCAGTGCAGATTTGACTTCATCAACTGGATCAGACTTTGGGGAGTCTAATGCCAGGTGGCTCATTGTCAGCATATTTAAAACACAGTACAACTTAGGAAAAGGTTTCCAGGCAACAGTCAGTCCAATTGCAGGTTTATAATAAAGCTTAAGGTGTAACTGCATAGAAACTCCTTCACAAAGTACATGTGACCATGAGGATGTGTTCTATAACTGAATGGCCTAGAATCTAATGTAGTCTGTGATTGATAGCATAGAGATCAGCAGGCCATAAAGTACATGTGGCGTCTTCCCTGAGGATGGTAATGGTCTAGGGAGGGAAGAGTCTGGGATAAATTTGGATGACATCTGTCTCTATAGCAAAATGTAGGTGAGGTCTGCCTCTCAAGATAGCAAAAAGGTTACCAGGTCCACTCCCAGGCTTCAGGGCAGGAAACCAGGCATTTTATCTCCTCAATTGAGAAGAGACCCCCTTGTGTTTAACATTAAACACAAAGAAATTATATCATACATGACAGCACGGACAGTGAAAGACCCACAGAGTCTTTCTCTCGGGACCCTCGCCCAAAGACTACCAAGAGTCCGAAATTCATTGCAAAAGCAAGAGGATTTATTCTGTCCAGTGCACCGGAGTTCCACTGCCTTAGGGAAGAGTGGAAGCCCAGGTGACTGTTACAGTGAGTATTTAAGCTCAGAAACCACAAGCAGGTGTAGGGGGCGGGGAGATCTTTGGGAAATTTCAGTAAACAGCTATACAAACATGCTCTATACATTGATTGATTCATTCAGCTATCTTTGGCAACATCTGTTCTTTGTGGTTGGCCATTTCCTGGAATACTGAGCCCTGAGGAATGGTCCCAGGGCCCCTTAGGTCAGTTTCTCATGACCCTGGTGCAGCCCCTCTGGGGTCAGTTAGTATTTTTCCATAGCCTTACAACAGAACAAGAGGACATTATGTTAAGTAAAATATGTCAGTCACAGATAACATGAGTGTTGTGTGATGTTGTGCATGTGGCACCTACTGTTTGATCTCAGGGAGGCAAGAGCAAGGATAAGGTTACCAGGGCTGAGGGGGCACAGAGAGGTTGAAGAGCTGAATATAGACCCCCAGCAATGGACTGTGCATTCCAAACCCTGGGGGAAGTGATCCAAAATGTTGTGATCATAAAGAAATGATAAACGTTTATGTGAGTTGATGTATGTGTGTGTGTGTGTGTGTGTGTGTACACTACACATACACACACACACACACATATATATACACATCTATATATTTAACATCAAGAAGCATACACATATTGAAACATCATATCCCATTAACATATATAATTTTTTTATCATGCTTGTTAAACATAAAGGAAAAAGAAAAAAATAGTAAAAGACCAAAAAGAAAGGAAAACTCATTTCCCTCTTAAGTCAGAATGTAAATTGGCTGTGACACCTGCTGGTTAAATAGGATGTTGAATTCAGTGTCATTCAGTGCCAAAGCTTAGTTGTGTCACAGCAGCTCCCTTGAGAAGACTGAGGGCTCAGTGCCTCCTCCAGGCATTTAAAGCTGTGACACCTCTGTAAACCTGTTTAGCTCCTTTGTATTTATGTGTCTGACATGAAGCCTTTTCTATTGCTGTGTGGCCATGTGAAAATTAAAAGTAGAGTGATATTGTGTCAAGAGTTTTCTTAACCAGTTTCCTTTTTTTATGTTCCTTCTTTTTTTGGGGGGTGGGGCGGAGTGGTGGTGGTGGTGGTAGTAGTGACAGAGTTTCTCTGTGCAGCCCTGGCTGTCCCGGAACTCACTCTGTAGACCAGGCTGGCCTCAAACTCATAGAGGTCTGCCTGCCTCTGCTGGGATTAAAGGCATGAGCCACCTCTGCATATGGTTTTCTTTTGCTGCACTCTTTGTCTCACTATTGTTTGGGGCTGACAAACATTGCAGGAAATGCCCCTGCATGCAGAGCCCCCTGCAGTGCATTTAGTGATTGGAATGCAGTTCCTATTCAGAAGGGACAGGTGAAGGCTGTAGCTGTTATAACCGGAGTGGGTGCCCCACTGGAGAAGAATCAGGAAGGAGACCGCTGCAAAAGCATGAGGTTAATTTATTAATTGAAACTGGTATACCAGGGTCACTCTGTCATCGAGGACAGAGCGACCCCCAGGAAACAAAGCCTTAAGTTTTTATACAGCTTACAAAGTGGGCTAATTGCATTTTACAACACGGGCTGGTTACACATTATCTTTAGTTTCTATTGACCTTTCTCCTCCAGGTTAGGATAAGTCCCCTGTGACATGCAGGAGGGGTGGGGGAGACCCGCTCTCCCGGGGGATGTCTCCTGGAAACTTGCATTCCTTGAGGATGGGTGTTTGCTCGGTAAACTCTTCTAAAAACCCCTTTGTCTTAAGGATAAGTGGACTTCCTTGCTGTCTGGTATCTTTATGGGGTATCTCCGTTTTCTACATTTCTACATAGCTTCACTTCCTTTAGGGATTCCCATCTTGCTCCCCAGAAAGGCTGAGTCTATGAAGTGCCACCAACAAGCAGGGCTGCAGACTGCTCTCACCAAACAAACCAGTAATCTGTGTTAGCATGCTAATGGCAGTAGGAAGAACTAGCTCTTTATATTTCTACTTCCTGAGTTGCTGTGTTTTTTTCTTGTTGTGAATGGAAATTTGTTTTAGTGAATAATTTGTCTTTTCCTTACATATATTTTTCTTATTTCTCCCCCATCTATCAGGCATCCTTATCTTCTCCTATCTATAAGTGAGGGCACAGTGAAACCCTGGAATCAGACCACTCCGTGGTGATTTAAGCTGCTGCAACTATCTGGGGCCAGGTTGGGTGGCAGAGAGAACCACAAAAAAAAGGAGAGCCTTGACACTTTTGAGGGAGCCTGTGGCAGTGGGAGGGACCCTGTAAACTTGAATACCCAGTGAGTTAGAGTATGGGGGAGGGACTCAGGGTTAGAACAGCCTTGGAGTTTGATCTGTTTACGTGTATATTCCAGAGATGGAACCCAGGTCATCAGGCTTGGTGGACAGCTGTCAGCCCAAGTCTAGGCAATTCACTTTTTTTTTTTTTGGATACAGATTTCCTGCTATGGTCAAAGCTATTTGAGTGAGTGACTTTATTCTCAGCCCACAGAGAACAGGTTACATTCATTTAAGAAATGGTGTATGTATTACCAAATTAGAGAGACCATTGGATGACAATCAACAAATTTCTAATTCTTCATATGTTTGTATTTCAATTGATTAGGATATATTGCTAATATTAATTTTCATATTAAGATATTAAGAAAAAGTAATTGATAGCCAGAAACTGAAAACAACCCAGATGTCCCTGAAGAGGAATGGATACAGAAACTGTGGTACATCTACACAATGGAGTACTACTCAGCTATTAAAAACAATGAATTTATGAAATTCTTAGGGAAATGGATGGATCTGGAAAGTATCATCCTGAGTGAGGTAACCCAATCACAAAAGAACACATATGGTATGCATTCTCTGATAAGTGGTTATTAGCCCAGAAGTTTGGAATATAGGAAGAACCACCCACAAACCACAAGAAACTTAAGAAGAAGGAAGACCAAAAGGTGGGTGTACTGGCTGGTTTTGTGTATCAACTTGACACAGGCTGGACTCTTACACTTGGTAAAGTGTAAGAGTCACCCAGGTGGTACTGGTTTTGACAGCACGAAGGGGTCATGAAGAGCAGCTGAGGCTCCGCACAGTGAGAGGCCATGGAAGGCCATTGGTGAAGGCGCAGCCTCAGTTTGCAATTGATGGCCCAGGACTGAAAATGTCATGCAAAAGAGTTGAGGCTTAGCACCTTAAAGACAGTCTATGAGAGGCTATTGGTAAAGCCTAGTTACAGCATTGTTTTGGGAATGCCAGTACCATGCAATGACCACCAAGGACAGCAGCAGCAGTGGAGTACAGGCATCTAGAGCCCAGAAGACAAGATGTGTACTACAAAGGACAGAGCTGGAAAGGTGACTCAAGCCCTTAGAAGAGCCCAGATAATCGTGAGTTGGATCCCAGACATTGGTTTTGCTTTTAATTATGACTGTGCCCTGATATTTTTCCCTCTTGAAAGAAGAATGGATTTTAATAGAGCCCACAGTTAAGAGACTTTGAGTTTTAAAAGATATTAGACATTTTAAATTGATTAAACTTTTAATATATAAAGACTGTGGGACTTTAGATCTTGGGGATAAATAAAAACATAAGAGTTAAGGCTTTATAGTGATGTGTTTGTGTGTCAAGTTGACAAGGGGTCAATTGTACTGGCTAGTTTTGTGTGTCAACTTGACACAGGCTGGAGTTATCACAGAAAAGTGAGCTTCAGTTGGGGAAATGCCTCCATGAAACTCAGCTGTGGGGCATTTTCTCAATTAGTGATCAAGGGGGGTAGGCCCCTTATGAGTGGTGCCATCTCTGGGCTGGAAGTCTTGGGTTCTATAAGAGATCAGGCTCAGCAAGCCAGGAGAAGCAAACCAGTAAAAAACATCCCTCCATGGCCTCTGCATCAACTCCTGCTTCCTGACCTGCTTGAGTTCCAGTCCTGACTTCCTCTGGTGATCAACAGCCATGTGAAAGTATAAGCCGAATAAACCCTTTCCTCCCCAACTTGCTTCATGGTCATGATGTTTATTCAGGAATAAAAACCCTGACTAAGACAGTGGGCATTTCATTCCTTCTTAAAAGGGGGAACCAAATACCCATGGAGGGAGTTGCAGAGATTAACTATGGAGCAGAGACTGAAGGAAGGACAAGCCAGCCTAAATATAGCTATCTCCTGAGAGGCTCTGACAACACCTGACTAATACAGATGTAGAAGCTCACAGCCATTCATTGAACTGAGTACACAGTCCCCAATGAAGGAGTTAGAGAAAGGATCTATGGAGCTGAAGGGTTTGCAGCCCCTTAGGACTAACAACAATATGAACTAACTAGTGCCCTCAGAGCTCCCAGGGACCCAACCACCAACCAAGGACTAAACATAGTGGGACTGAATGTTTTGGCAGCATGTGTATAGTAGAGGATTGCAAATTTGATTATCAGTAGGAGGAAAGGACCTCGGTCTTGTGAAGGTTTTGTGCCCCAGTGTAGGGGAATGCCAGGGCCAGTAAGTGGGAGAGGGTGGGGTGGCAGGCATGGGGAGGGGGGAGGCAATAGGGGTTTGTTCTTGTTGTTTTTGTTTGTTTGTTTGTTTGTTTTTTGGAGGGGAAACTGGGAAAAGAGAAGTTTACATGTAAATAAAGAAAATATCTAATAAAAATAAAAGAAAATGGCGTGCGCGGAGAGCTCAACCACCATGAAAGTTGAAGGTACGGACTGTCCTAACTTTAGGGCTCTCTTTCCCCTTTTTAATAAAGCACAGTGGGTTTCCAAATGCTAAAAAAAAAAAAAAAAAAAAAAAAAAATAAAAATAAAAGAAAATACTCTTTGAAAAACAAGTTAAAAGAAAGAAGAAAGAAAAAGTAATTGTCACTTCCTATTGTTTTTGTTGTAAGAGGTGGAATTAGATTTGTGTGGATTTGTTGAAAGGTTACTTTCTTGCTTCTTCTAGAGTGTAGTTTTGCTCCTTATGTTGATGTTTTCCATCTATTATCCTTTGTAGGGCTGGATTTGTGGGAAGATATTGTGTAAATTTGGTTTTGTCATGGAATATCTTGTTTTCTCCATCTATGGTAATTGAGTTTTGCTGGGTATAGTAGCCTGGGCTGGCATTTGTGTTCTTGTAGAGTCTGTATGACATCTGCCCAGGATCTTCTAGCTTTCATAGTCTCTGGTAAGAAGTCTGGTGTAATTCTGATAGGCCTGCCTTTGTATGTTACTTGACCTTTTTCCCTTACTGCTTTTAGTATTCTTTCTTGTTTTGTGCATTTGGTGTTTTGACTATTATGTGACAGGAGGAATTTCTTTTCTGGTCCAGTCTATTTGGAGTTCTATAGGCTTCTTGTATGTTCATGGGCATCTCTTTCTTTAGGTTAGAGAGGTTTTCTTCTATAATTTTGTTGAAGATATTTACTGGCCCATTACATTGGGAGTCTTCACTCTCTTCTATACCTATTATCCTTAGGTTTGGTCTTTTCATTTTGTCCTGGATTTTCTGGATGTTTTGGGTTAGGGGCTTTTTGCTTTTTGCCTTTTCTTTGACTGTTGTGTCAATGTTTTCTATGGTGTCTTCTGCCCCTGAGATTTTCTCTTCTATCTCTTGTATTCTGTTGGTGATGCTTGCATCTATGACTCCTAGGTTTTCTAACTCCAGGGTTTGTCTCCCTTTGTGATTTCTTTATTGTTTCTATTTCCATTTTTAGATCCTGGATGGTTTTATTCATTTCCTTCACCTGTTTGATTGTGTTTTCCTGTAGTTTTTGTTAAGGACTTTTGTGTTTCCTCTTTAAGGGCTTCTAGCTGTTTACCTGTGTTCTCTTGTATTTCCTTGAGGGTGCTATTTATGTCTTTCTTAAAGTCCTGTGTCATCACCATGAGAAGCGATTTTATACCTGAATCTTGCTTTTCCAGTGTAATTGTGTGTCCAGGACTTGCTATAGTGGGAGAATTGGGTTTTGATGATGCCAAGTGACCTTGGTTTTTGTTGTTTATTTTCTTACGCTTGTGCCCCCCCCCTTCCAAAATCTGGTTATCTCTAGTGCTACCTGCCCTTGCTAATTCTGACTGGAGCCTGTCCTTCTTGTGATTCTGGTTGTGTCAGAACTACTCAGAGTCAAGCTGTCTCTGGGATCCTGTGATCCTGGGCTTGTTAGAGCACCTGGGAGTGGGGCTTCCTCTGTGTGTTGTGGGACTGGCTGTGGAGCTTGCACCCAAGGTCTGCTCATGACACTAGCCCAGACAGACCAGAAGAAGCCCGAACAATTCACTTTTTGAGAGTGAAGCCTGTTTGTCTTGAAAAATACCTCAAAAGGGCTTAAGGTCCAGTGGAAATCCCCTTGTTGTTTTTCTATGGCATAATTACTTTGGTAGTGATTTTAGTTTAAAAGCTTGAACCCCAGGCTTAGATTTTCTTTGGAAAAGAAAAGAACAACTTTGTTTATTAATCGCCCAGTGAGTTTCTCAGTGGGTAGTCAAAACTTCAGGAAGTCTGGCTACTGAAGGGAGTCTAATTCTCTACAGAACTACAGAGACTCCATGAGGATCAGTGTGGAGTTGATCATGGTGAATTAAAACCCAAGGTGCCATGAAGCCTGTGTGGAACCTGTTCTGGTGGTGGTTCACAGTGGTTCCCTGTTGAGGAATTGCCTGCCTTAGTCTGGCCTGCAGGACATTTTCACAATTGCTGATTAGTGTGGGTGGTTCCTTCCCTGGGCTGATGGGTCTAGGCCTTGTGAGCAAGCCAGGAAGCAGCACTCCTCTGAGGTCTCTGCTTGACTTCCCTTAGTGGAGGTCTGTGTTGGGGACATAGAAGCTAAACAAACCCTTTTCTCCCCAAGTTGCTTTTTGCTCCTGGGTATTGTATTACAGTAGCAGAAACCAAACTAATACAGAAGGATTTGAAGCTTATGTGTCCTCTGCCTCATTGGGGTTTTATATAGTAGTCTCAAAACTGCAACCTACTTTTCCAATTATGTTTTTTTCTATTTTAATACAATTTTATTAAGTTTGAGAATCTCATACAGTGTATTTTGAGCACACTCTCAGTTCCCCCACCAACTCTCCCCTCATCCCACCTTTTCCAGCTCTGTCCTTCTTTTCCCTCTGAAAATAACCGTCATATCTAATTTGTACTATTAAGCTCCTGAGTATGAGGTGACCCAGTGGAGTATGGTCCACCAGCCATGGGTTACACCCATAAAGAAAGCTGTTTCTCCCTAATCTAAAAGCCAATAACTGTCAGTGACTTGTGAGCAAGTAGCAGCTTGTGCGCCCCCTCCCTTTCTAGGTGGGACTGTTAACTGGCTTGATCTTGTGCTGATTTTATGCATGCAGGCCCAGGTGCAGAGGCCCTGTCATGTCCAGCCTTCCCTAACCTCTGCCCCACTCTTTTATGATGTCTGCTGATCCTTGGGTCCCGTGGCATGGACATCCATCCCATTTGTGCCTCAGTACTCCACCGTCTTGTTCTCTGTGCTTGCACAAAGACATTTCTCTAGTGAAGTCTGGGAGCTGCACTGATCTATGGAGAGAGGTACAGTTTGACAACTGTGTCCATTTAGCAAAATAACAACAGTCGGATCACTCGTGGGGCTGGTGTGTGTTTCTGTTTTTGAAGTAGGCCTAACTCCAGTCACAGCCCAGCTGGCTACTTGCTGCTGAAAGTATTGCACACTGTGGTCACAGAACTTTAAACCTTTTTTTTTCTTTTTCTGTGACCAAAAAAATAAAAAAGAAAAGAAAAGAAAAGAAAAATCAATGCTCACAAAGTATGACCTGCAGCACTGACTGCAGTTTCAGAGACTTAGTCTATGTTGTCATGGTGGGGAGCGTGGTGATACTCAGGCAAGCGTGCTGCTGGAGAAATCACTGCAAGCTTTACATCCCTATCTTTAGGCAATGAGAAGAGTGGCTGGGGGGGGGAGCTTTTTGAAACCTCCAAGCCTAGCCTTCCTCCAGCAATCCCACATCTCCTAATCCTTTCAAATAGTGCCACGCCTTGGTGGCCAAGTATTCAAATCTGTGAACCTATGGAGGCCATTCTTAAAAGACTACCACTGGAAGTGAGGGTCTCCTCGTGGACTTTGGGGCACCCCCATAACCTGAAGAGGAGCACATAAGATGCATGGTAACTGTCTTAGTCAGCATTTCTATTCCTGCACAAACATCATGACCAAGAAGCAAGTTGGGGAGGAAAGGGTTTATTCAGCTTACTTTCACATGGCTGTTGATCACCAGAGGAAGTCAGGACTAGAACTCAAGCAGATCAGGAAGCAGGAGCTGATGCAGAGGCCATGGAGGGATGTTCCTTACTGGCTTGCTTCCCCTGGCTTGCTCAGCCTGCTCTCTTATAGAACCCAAGACTTCCAGCCCAGGGATGGCACCACCCACAAGGGGCCCTACTCCCTTGATCACTAATTGAGAAAATGCCCCACAGCTGGATCTCATGGAGGCACTTCCCCAACTGAAGCTCCCTTCTCTGTGATAACTGCAGCCTGTGTCAAGTTGACACACAAAACTAGCCAGTACAATTGACCCCTTGTCAACTTGACACAAAAACACATCACTATTAAGCCTCAACCCTTATGTTCTTATTCATCCCTAAGGTCTAAAGTCCCACAGTCTTTACATATTAAAACTTCAATCAATTTAAAATGTCTAATATCTTTTTTTAATAAAAAAATTGTATTTACTTAGAAGAATTCAGAATGTCAACAAAACAGCCGCAGTTTTTTTTTTTTTTTTTTGCAATTACAGAGTGGTATTCAGTAAACAGAACAACAATTATCTTCGTATAAGCTGCATCAGAGACAACTGAAGATGGAAAAAAAACCCAAAAATAAAACCAAAAGGGAAAAAAACAAAACAAAACAAAACAAAAACCAAACTACTGTCCCCATATATAACTAATTTGTGCTGTGCACCAACAAGAACCTGCTTTAAATTTCCATGCCAATTTACAACCCCCAGACTGTACCAGGCAAGGTTAGTGGCTATTGAAAATACCACCAGGACAGGGCTATCTAAAGACACATTCGGTAGTGTGTTAACTATACAAAAAAA
>JADRCD010186356.1:0-16159 GCA_019843815.1 Montemys delectorum | reverse complement strand
AATTCATCATTTTCTTCTGAGGAACAGCGTTTTTTCATTTTCACCCAAGAAAGAGAGTGGGAACCTTACAATACTGAATAATCAAAATATGTTTCCTGTCTAAAAGACCATCTCCACTGTCCACAGAATTCACACACACACACACACACACACACACACACACACACACACACACACACAGAGAGAGAGAGAGAGAGAGAGAGAGAGAGAGAGAATGAGAGACATACACACAGAGACACACACAGAGACACACACACACAGAGAGACACCTTTCCCTTATTGACCCATCATTTTGGCCTTTGACCCTTTTTCATCTTTCTAATTCTTTTCTCTGCTGTGACTAATTTCTCCTAGCCTCATACTGTTTATGAGTGCACTGATTTCTTAAAATGAACCCATGAATTCAGTTTCAGCAACATGTGAACCTAGATCTTATTATCTATGGTCTTTTCCTTAGAGTAAGAACTGAGCACTTTAGTTAGCTGTCCTCTGCCTCATGGTGTACTTGCTGCTTCTGGCATGTCGCTAAAGACCTAGATTATGTCATTAGGATTAGTTATTGATGGTTCCCATTTGTCAAGTAAATTGGCTTTATTGCTGTTAGAAAGCTTTATCTCATTAAACTCATTAATTTAATCATGAGGCATTAAGTAAGACAATATTATTGTTTGAATATGAAATATCTCTCAGAGGCTCATGTATTAAAGCATTAGTCCTTGGCTAGTTGTGCTCTTTTAGAACATTCTGGAAACATTAACAAGTAGAGTCCAGCTTAAGGAAGCAGATCACTAGGAGGGGGTTCTTAGAGATATATTTTCACTGGCTTCTTTCAGTCTCCCTCTCTCTGCATCCAATCTACCATGAACATGTGAACTGCTTCAACACAAGCTCTCCCTGCCATGAATTTCTGCCCCAGTTGACAGGGCTGAGCAATCATGAGTTGAAACCTCTGGAATAGTGAGCTAAAATAAGTCATTTCCCTTGTCTGATTATTTCTGGAAGGCATTATGTAAAAGCTGACTAACATACCTCATGTATAATGCATTCTTCTGGAAGCTGGAGATGTAGTAGTGAGCAAAGTGGCCATGTTCTTTGGCCTTTGGAAACTTACAAGCTGGTAATGTAGAAAATCAACACTTGTAGTGGAGATAATGAGTTGAACACTTCTTTTACCTTAAGGTGAGTACTCATCTATAGAGGTGAGTATACTTCAGTTATAGATGGCCAGTTATTGTTTATGATGCATTATCCAATTATAAAAGGTGAAAAAGTAAGAAAATGATTGAGCCCAAAGACCAGGCTGTTAATCCTCTCCATCCATACTCAGCTCTTCCAGAAGAGTAGAATGGGTATATATAATAAATGTATGTGGCTGGGAATTGATTTGACGCTAGCAAGACAGTTTAAATTAATTATGAGGTAATGTATTACTGATAAGGAATTTCAAACAAGTGTATTATTTTTGTGTACCCTTAGCAAGAAACAAAACCAGAAATATTATAATCACAGCAATGCTAAAGGCTCAGAGAGAAAGATTACAACTTCAACATCTGACTAGGCAACTTAGCCCAACTTATAGGAGGCCCTGAAGTCAATTTCTAATACTAAGTAACTAACCAACCAAGTGGCTAAGAAACTAACCAACTAACCAACTAACCATCTAACCAAAGAGCCAATTATCTAACCAATCAACTAACTAACCAACCATCAACCAATTAATTAATCAACTAACCAACCAACCAACCAACCAACCAACCAACTATTCAAACAGCAAACCAGCTAAATAACTAACCAAACAATTAAGCAAATAAATAGATAATTAAAACTGTGCTTGAAAATGGGTATAAAAATGGACATTTTGGACAATGAGAATTCCAGGATGTCAGGTCATTCTGAGAACAGTGGAGCTAATACCATTTAGCTCCTGGCATTTGAAATAGCTAAGAACAGGCTACTGGTCCATCTTTATGTTTCAGTTCTTCATCTGTAAATTCATCATAACTAGATCAAATGATCTCGGATTAACACTTTCAGGAACCATTTCTTTCTTTAAAATATGTTCCCACGTATTTAATTTTTAACTTAATCTAATCTCAAATTACTATATCATAACAAGTGAAATCTAGTTGAATTACTGGTGGTGTAGACAAATTTATATTTATTATGCCCTCTGTCTGCCTCTTTCTATGTCCCTTTATTCACTATGATTCACATCTTGTGGAACAAATTTGCAAACAATAACAACTTCTTACATTGAAGAGTCCTTTTGGTATCTCATGTGGTCCAGGATTCCCTGTCCAAGCCTAGCTTTGTGACGCTAGAACCTCAGAAACCATCACGGTGTGTTTTCTCTAGGAAACTTTCTTAGCACCTTAGGTCTCCTGGCTTGTCAAGTCTCTGTTTTCCCATTTCCTGGTGACAGCCTGTTTCATACCTTGCCATATCTTTTAAATATCATCTATGTTTCTATCATCTTTAACAATCACCATGTTTCTGTAGGATAGAGGTCATGCTTTATTCATACCTTATATTCTCTGGGTCTCAGGTTGCCCATCTTCAAGATAGATATAGTCATAGTACTAACTTCAGAGAGTTTTGTGAAGGTAACATTAACCAAAGCATTTGCATACTGTGTTAGAGTATACAACACACAGTATGTCCTTCATAATAGCTCAATATTATTATTATTTGTAACCATGATGTTTTAGTCAATGCCATAAGATAAAGCACACAAGGACCTATGTACCAAATAGCATTAATTCATCCAGTGTGTTCCTAGGGCCAAAAATACTCCTTTAACTTCAAAGATGACTCAGGAGCCCATTCAAGGATAGCATTAGTAAGAATTATAAACAGGAAAAGGATATATACATAAATAATTATGATGCTCAATAGAAACAAGAGAGGACAAAGAATATTCGCTATTCTCAGTGGAGTATGTTCATGGGGCAAAATCTTAGGTTTTTCAGAAAAATCTGCACCGCAGATACATATATGTATTTGTGATGTTGCTATGATGATGTGAAAGCATTCCAGTGATGACTGTGTAAAACAAAAATAGCCTCTAAAGATTTGCTTAGTATTATAACTATGTTAGAAGTTAATCTTGGTGAATAGGAAATTCCTTAATGTTAGACCATAGCTTTTGCATTACATTTGATTTATTTGAGTTTAATAGGACACCTTAGTGATTAGAACAGCTAATAAAAGGAAGGAGAGCTTATAAAATAGAAGGCTGCTCTCGGTTTTGCTCATTATAGATGGGGAGATGTATGAGTGTGGTCCTTGCAGATAGGTTACCTCTGCATTAAAGGCAGGACTAGTTGAAGCCTAGTTTTGTTTCACAGTGAAGCTCATACCAAGTCTTCACACCCATTTGATTTTCTTTACTTGTAAAATAATAAACATTAAGAACACTGAGTATAGCACTACTGGGGGAAATGTGAATTCATCTGATCACTATAGCGATCAATATCAAAATGGAACTCCCACATGGTCCAGGCAAACGATTCCTGAATATACGCTCAAGGGAATATTGTTCTAAATAGCACAGAGCATCAGCTCTCAACCGCTGGGTCGTGACCCTTTGGGGTCAAATGACCCTTTCTGGTCAAATGACTCTTTTACACAGTTGCTTAAGACCATCAGAAAACACAGACATTTATATTAGGACTCAGAGCAGCAGAAATTCACAGTTATGAAATAGCAACAGACATAATTTTATGGTTGGGGTCCCCACACCATGAGGCACTGTATTAAGGAGTCATAGCATTAGGAAGGTTGAGAATCAGTGCCATGGAGACATCTGCACGTCCATGTTTATTGCTGTGTTGCTTACAACCATCAAGCTATGGAATCACCCTTACTGTCCATCAGCAGACGGCTGGATAAGAACACGTGACTTATGTCAGGGATTCGTAAGAATTTGGATATACAAATCCTTTGTCCCCTCCCATTTTTTTATATAAGACAGGTATGTAAATAAGATAGGCATACCAATCCCATGTTTACTGGTAGCTATCAAGAAATTTGTTTAAAATGATTCTTTTCATTTATTTAGTGACAAAGGATAATTTTCTTACTATAATGGTTATGCCTATTTATTTTGACATAAAAAATTAAATCTTGCCTGAAGACTCAATGCCAGAGGATACGTAGCATCTTTAACGGGTTTGGAGTTGATCGATATTCTGATCCTGTGGATGCTGCTTTGTATAAATCCCTAGTGCAAGATAACAGAAGTATGTTCAGACATGGTTAGAGATTTTGTTCTTATCCCAAGACAAAATTCATATAATTATTTTTTAAGTGAAACTCAAGTCATCAATTTAAATATTAATTTTTATAAAAATCAAGTATTCTGGGTCTGGAGCTAGCTCAGTAGTAGCATGTTTGCCTCCCAAATATCAATGCCCTAGATTCAATCTCTAGAATGAAAAAAAAATACAGTACAAATTAAAGATATACTCATCTGATGTTTACACACCAAGGGATGATGGTAGGCAAATAATAAAAGTCTATGTTTGCTATAATTAAAACTCATATACATAATACAAGAACCGCAACTGAAAACACAGGAATCTCAAACCTGAGCCAGGAAGTTTTAGTCTGCTGGTGTTCTGTAGTCCAAGGGTTGCACAATGATAAATGTACATGTGTATGTTTAGAACCAAGGCTGATATTAGATAAAATTAGCCAGAGGAAATCCTGTATCTGGATTCTAGATTAAAAAAAAAAAAAAAGACAAGAAAGTGGATGGGTACTATTTTCAGGTGGAGAAGGGATTGGAGGAGAAGAGGGCCAGAGAGAAGGAGGAGGATGAATAAGTATCGAACCAGGATGCATTGATAAAAATACCTTTAAATGTCTTTAAGGAATAAATACATCATGAGGTAGCTATCTCTGTATGACATACTCTTAGTGAACAATGCTACTCTTGCTGTAATTTCTGCACCCATAAAATGTTGAAATGACACCCATGTTTTAAAATTCTCCAATTTTTAATTGGAAAAATGTTAAGCATTTGCTAATTTTTAGTTGTTCAAATTTCCTTAAGGAAACACATGCTCCTCCAAACAGCAATCTTTTTTTTTTTTTTTTTTATATAGTATCCATATATTTTTTTTTTGTGGACATAAAAACAAATGCAGAAGAACAAAGGAAAGCTTAGCTGGGCATGTCTTCATAATCTGCAGATTAGTTGCAGATACTTTATGGGCTCTGTGATCCCATTCTTTAGGGTTTGTTACAGCCCAGGAAGTCACTGGTAGGATATCTCTACTGATGAGTCCCTGTCTTGTTGAGTCATGAGATAATAAGAACTGGTAGTCATAGAACAAAGCAGTGGTAAACCCCAGGATCCCTTTTGAATCACTATAAGGTTAAATTATAACAACCCCGTGTTCCTTGTTGGGAGTGCATTTCAATTCATTTCATTTCATTTCATTTCATTTCATTTCATGTCTGTGTTTTGGAAGTTGTGGTGGAAATCTACTGTGGGATGAGTCTCCTCTTACGTTGTGTGTGTGAGTGATCATCTATCTCTTTCCTTAGCTTTTCTAGGTAGCTGAGTTTTCTGTATTCGTTTTTTACGCCCGATAAAAATATTACTGTTTTGAGGAGCAAATATCTTCTTAGGGAAATCTGGGCAATTAAAAACTAGCAAATATGTAGCATCTTCCCAATTAAGCATTTTATGTATGAGCAAAATACAGTGTGGGCTTGCGAATAGCACTCTGTGGTATTTTGTCCTTTTGAGCCTTCTCTACAGCCTGAAACAAAAATGCTTGCCTTGTCACTAAAAAAATAAATAAAGAATAAAACAAAATAAAATAAAAAATGGTAGAACCACATTTCTCCATTTCGAAATATATAGTTATATCTATAAGGTGCCTTCCCACCTTTAGGGACTTTCCTTCTTGGTGGATGTTGGAAAGAAGGTAAACAGCGGCTCTGAACACCCCAGGCCAGGCGCTTTGTTTGAAGAACTTCAGAAACCATGAAGCCTTCACAGAACAGTGTTGGGGTGGATGCCAAAGGGGACAGCCAGTCTGGATGGTACAGAAAAGGGGGAATGCTAGAGTATCACGGCCCCTGACTCCTACCCCTCCATCCGAGAAGCAAAACAAACAAGCACAGGGATGGAGAGGGTCGACTTGGGACGTCTGTACGGAGAGAAGGGGAGACAGACACCTGGGAAGTTACTGCGGCAACCAGGAAGAGCCCACATCATGTCCACTAAGCAGGATTCGTAAATCCCTCTGCTTGAGGAAGGCAGTACGCTCAGCTCAGACACCCTGGCCTCTTCGAGGGCTTCAGAAAGCAGTCCTGGAAAATCGGATGGGATTGATGCGCCGTTCCAGTCCAATCCATTTTCTAGTTTGCTGGGGAAAATCCGGTCCGGCGTTTATTTTTAGCAGCGCTTCCCTGTGACCGAATGCTACTGCTTTCAGGCTGGGATACTGAGGACCGTATTGGGGAGAGAAGCCAGGGCGGGCGGGGGAGCGGGAGGCGGTGAAGAAGGGAGGGGGGACGCCCTGCGCATGCGTGCCAGCGCCCATGCAAATCTGCTGTACATCCAGAGCAAAGTGGGATGATCTGTCACTACACCTGCAGCACCACGCTCCGAGGACAGCTCCTGCTTGCAGCTTCTAGACTCAGGTAAAAAAAAAAAAAAAAATTACAATTCTGAGCGGGCCTGTGCATGCTTTTCAGTATCAGATATGCATCGCAACCTAACCCCTATAGAGGCAAATCTGCTGCTGCTGCTGCTGCTAAGTGTCCTTTGGTGGCTGATCGCAGCTTCAAGGTTTAAGAAATCCCATCTTTCAGGAAGCCTGAAGGGAAAGAAGGAAGTACGGGCGAAAGCATCAGATTGGCTTTCCAGATTTGGGGATCTGAAGCGGGCCCACATCTTCCTGCCAACTTCCATTGAACTTCCCAGCACTCTAAAGGGACCGAAATGGAGAGCAAAGGTATGTGGCTGTCCCCACCGGGGCACTTCCCGCTGCATGTGCGTGTGGCCAGGGCAGCCTTCGGCTAGGGGACTGCAGTGCTCCGGAGCGGGAGGAGCATCACACTAGGTCGATAGGAGGAGGAGATGCGATGTCCATTGCAGCAGCAGGAATGTGGCAAGAAGGCCACTAACTCCCACAGCGTGGAAACCAGTGTTTAATACTCCCATCAGTTGCGTAGTGGAGTGGGATGAGTTTTTTTTTTTTTAAAGGGGGGAGGGATGGAGAAGACTCCCTCCCAAAATGGAGGGGGAGGAAAGATGTGTTGGTAAAGAGATTTCTTTCCTGTATAATAATGGACTGAAATACATATATTTTGTTGGGTTTAGGATATGCTGACAGGCATATTTATAGCTGATATCCAATAATACATTGCTAAAAATGTTTGAATTTCTCCACCCCACCCTACAAACATGGTGTTTCTGGGTGTGTATGGTACCCAACTGCATTTTGAATGGGTATCAGACAAAAAATTAGATCTATCTGAAACATCGTGCACAGGAACTGACCTCTAAGAAGATCAGGGTACAGAAGTATTGCTTGGCTCTTTGAGCGCGTTGCGTTCACTAGTTTTGGACATGTACATATTTAAATTCTCCTCATAAGCAAATCTGAAAAATTTACACCCACCAACTACTATATGAACTGTGGGAATCAACTTCTGGTTGGCATATCTAACGCATATAAACAAAACACCCATTAGAATTGTAAGTTTGGATGTCATTTGGACTCAACCCCACAGGAACAGGAACAGGTCTCTTCCCTTCCTTAAAATGCCCACTAGGCTGTGAGTACCCTGCGTGAGGAAGTGGGCAGATACCCAGTAGGAATATAGAATGTATTTAATTTTGGTGAAATCAGAGAAATGATGTCAACTTTTATGAAACTATCTTCCTTATCCAGAACTGGAAGAAGCTATATTTGAAGCGAGGTTTTATTTTTAACCAGAATGTCAGTCACTGTGGCAGTGTACTTAAGGCTCAGGGAGTGGCGGCGAGCTACCTATTTCTGGTACGATTAATAAGACTAGAGTGTTGATGATAGCAGCCGTCTGCTCAGTAAGCTTATTTTGAGTATTTAATTAGTAGGTTTATCATAATTGTACCTAAGTAAGCATTGGAACGGAAAGAAGATCTGAGATGATGTGGAGAAAGAGTAGCCGGCAGCTTTCAGATTGGGCAAATTATTTTTGTGATACATTTGGGGGGCACTTCCTTGTCTGACAATAATACAGATAAGGAAAATCCATGTCTCTTAATGTACATAGTGTATTACAGAATCCACTTTAAAATGAAAATGCAATCTTTCTTAATTCATAAATTAATATAGTGTTTTAGTTAGTTAAGCATTTCTTGGACATAAGGTTAACAACAGAGTATCACTTTACTATGGAAAACTGTTTTTCTGCTTAGACGACACCTGGTATTTGGCCATTAAATCTGGTTATTTGGCAGTGTTTCTTAGTAACATTTGCCTCAAATTTATACAGCAATCATTGGTCCATCATAAAATGAGGATGTATCTCTCAGCAATATTTTGTATTTTCTTTTATTGCCTATAAAGAATGTTGCCTGCCTCCAGAGTTCCAGGTGGTTTATAAGTCCTAATAATAACCATAGAGTTCCAACCATGCTGCCAGTCTGGGGAGTTCAGAAGGGAGACAGAATTTCAGAAATAGACCTGAGAGGAACTGGGCCAAAAGTTCTATGTTAAGTCAGACAACAATGATCCACTAGCTCACAGCTCTGATATAAAGGCAATGAGAACTCTCTATATGAGCCAATATTGTGGCCATTTTGCAGAGGACTCATAGTTACTTGTAACAAAGGAGCAAGTGAAAGTCTTGATGAATTTTAATTTCTGGATTTTACAAAGCTGAGTTGTTCAATTAGCAACCATGCTGACGTGAATACTTATAGGTTTTAAGTCAATGCAAGTGGCACGATTAGAACTTCAGCTAACTCTAAACTTTTATTACAGAGGGGGAAAGGTGCATATTAATGGGCATTTGTGTCTGCATTCAATTCTAATTGGAACATCTTTCATTTTGTATGCCCTGCCCGCAATAGATTCAAATGTAATCATAGAAAGATATTCTCAAATGATAAGTACGTCACTCATTATTTCCTTTATTGGAATTAATTTTAGATAGAGTTAAAGAATCATCACATTATTCGGTTGACTGTGCAAGAGTTTACCATACCAGGAAATGTTCCAGTGGCCTCTGTTTAGATGTGAGTCCTGTCACCAGCATCAGGCCACCTTCACATTACCTTTACTGTTTGAAAAGCAGAGGAGCCGGCCAGCTCCGTTGAGTACTGTGGTGCTCACAAGTAGGATGAGTTCTGCTTGCTTTCTTACTACTTCATATCACTTCCTGTCGTTGACAATAAAGAAGAAAACAATTCAATTCTGAGTTAGGGTCAAGGATATTTGTGCACCATGATAATTACATGGTCTCCAAGACTGAGTTTGATGTGTTTGGAGTAACTTTGACAGAAATTGTGCCTTGCAGATCCCAAGGACTAGAGACTCTCAAATAATGTAGAGTGTTTAATATTTACATTTGTGGTCCAGGAACTTTTCCGCACCATAGAACCACTTGGTATGCTTCATAAACATTCTCATGAAGGGCCATAGCTAAGATACTTAATTAGAATGTTGGATAGGAACAAAGATCTGTGCACTTTTTGAATATCTCAGGTGTGATGTGTTTGAGAGCGGCTCATTTGTGCACTGGATGGTAAACTGTGGTTTGCAGACACATTTAGAACTGCAGGATGCTCATTTTACTCTAGGCCCACTAAACAGACTAATTTTCAACAAAACTCCAGCTAATCTGTACTCAGGATAAAGTTTCAGAAGCAATGATTTCAGGGTACCTTGTGTTTCTCTTCTCTGTTTTCCCCTTTCCTGACTGTATCACTCTTTGCTTAGCATAGATTCTCAACTTCATGCATGTTACCTATTTAAAAAAAAAAAACACCTATAGTGATTTTTCTACATAGAGAGGTTTAGGTTGCATCCTTTGAGATTTGAGTTTACCTGGTTTTAAGGAAGGGATCTGTGTATAGTTCTTAAAAATACAAAAACAAAGCCCAACACCCCTACTCTGTCTTAGTTACTTTTCTATTGTTGTGAAGAGATATGAAGTTTAAGACAGCTTATAAAAGAAAACACTTGTGGTTTAGAGTATGAACTAATGGTTATCTGGACAGGGAGCATGGTGGCAGGCAGGTGTGGTACTGGAGCAGTAGCAGATAGCTTACATCTTCCAGAGAGAGAGAGACAGAGAGAGACAGAGAGAGACAGATAGACAGAGAGAGAATGGCATGGGCTTTTGAAACCTTAAAGCCCATCTCCCCCAGGGATACACCTCTTCCCAGGTCACACTTCCTAATCCTTTTCAGATAGTTCCACCAGCTGTGGACCAAGCATTCAAACACATAAGCCTATGGGGTCCATTATCATCCAAACCCCCACATTTTCCAAGTGATGCTACTAGCCAGCCAGTAACCATTGATTCTAGGCCTCACTTCTGTTGGTCTACATTTCAGGACCATGAGCATCACCTCAGAAGTTTTTAAAGATGCTTACCAAATCTCAAGCTCTCTCTGGTTTTATTACTTCACACCCGAGTTTCTGAAAAATTGCATGGTTGTTTGCATGCATGGTAAAGTCTCAGAACCACTTGTCTAAATCGTAGGAAGCAGATTGTAACTGAAAGGGACAGTATGCAGAACACGGTAGCGGGGAAGCTTTGCGAGAGATCATCTGCTCTTTGTGGAGGTTATGGGTGAGTGCTTAGGTCCTAGACCCCGGTTTGCTTCGGGGGGAAAAAGTGGAAAAGAAAGTCTCTGCTTTGTTGTTCGAATCCCAAACATACTTGCTTTTAAGACTGCCCCCGCCCCGACCTTGTTCTTACTCTAGCCATTTACTTTCAGCTCCCAATTATCTTTAAACATTTATCCTCTATGTTCACTGAGAATTCTTTTTATGTTACCACTGCTAGCCACAGTAGATACCGCGGAATTCAAGCCGGCACGTGTCTTGCAGAGTATAGGTCATCTCCATTGTGTTGCATCTTTGTTCAGCTCTCTGAACTGACTTTCAGTTCGGTGTTCTCTACTGTCTTTCCTGACCTCCATGTTTAACGGCTATTTAAATAACAGTGTTCCCTGCAGGTGAAATGTCTGTTTGTCTTTCGTATGTTGCATTTCTTACACCAGCAATTGAATGATCGTTATTTAAATAAATATTTAATGAATACCTACTTTGTGGGCAACATGCTTAGTTCTGAAATTCTATAAGAAAACTAAGCAAAATGTAGTAGTTAGTTCATGGCTTTAACCCCAGCACCCAGAGAATTAGGAGTCAGAGGATAGCCTCTACAATATAGTTAGTATGAGGCCAGCCTGGTCTACTTGAGACTCTGTTTTAGTAACAAAAACTAAGATGTAATCCTTGATCTTAATCACATTGTCTCCCACCCCATGTCTTTGTTACTGTATTGATTAACCTTCTTGAGGGCATAATTTGAGCCCCTAACAATTCAGCAGGTACTCTGGAGTCTACCTTAGGAAAAATGTGTTACTTTCCATAGAAGCTACACTGGTTTTACATATTGAGTTGAATTTACAGGCTGAGTTGAATAGACAATAGTTTTTAGCAACATTTTCATGTGTTATATGATTAGTACCTGGGAGAGAAAAAGTCATCATATTACAAAGGCACTCAGAAACATCAGTTTAACTCCAGGGCAGAGAAGTCCGGAAACCAATTTGTGTTCCCAACAAAGACTTGCTCATGCTCTCTGGAGAAAGAAAATGCTTTTTTTTTTATTTTATTTTATTTTATTTTATTTTTTTGCAGTTGTTAGCTTATCAGAACTGAAAAGTAATTTTATGAAAATTGCTTTCTCGTTAAACAACAATAACAACCAGAGAGACCATTGTGGTAGAGAAGTCAGATCTAATACGGAATGTGGAGGAATGGGCACTGGGTGTAGGGCACACAGCTTCTTGCCCAGTTCAAATGGTGTTAACTTTGAACAACCCTCTTTGCATTTCTGGGTCTCAAGACTTTTAAACATTATAGAGGGTTTGGCTTATCTGATTTGAATGCATGATGAATTGTCATGTTGTTCCAGGAATATGGTTCAGTGCAGGGTGGGGGTTTGTGTCCTGACTCCCATTCTCTAGGCTTGGAGCTGGGATCCACAAACAGGCTCCAGGTTGTTTATTTTAGAAACACTTCTGTTCCAGTTATCTTTTCAAGTCCTCATAGGTTACCTAGGAGGCTAGAATATGGAATTCTAGTGTAATTAGAGGCCCCAAGAGAAGACTGAATGTTCTATAGCAGTAATGCCTTTCTTTGGTTTCTACCTTGGTTTCTTCAAAAGAAAAATCACTGTGTGGGAGAACATGTGAACAATAACTATGCATCTCTTCTGGAAGCAGTTCCATCTGACCAGCTGCCTAGCTGGGGATGCAGATTTGTTACCCTCAGCAAAGAGGCCAGGGGCAGCCACTTTCTTAGCCTTGCCTTTTTGTTCTTTCAAGTTCGTGAAGTCAGTACATTATTAGATTGCTGTTATTACGTTTGTCTATTTGTTTGTTTTGAGCATTCACATGTATGCTACGGTATGTGTATAGGTCAGAGGATAACCTTTCCAGCTTGGTGGCAGGTACCTATACTCTATGAGGCATCTCTCTGTCCTTAAACAGACATTTTGTGCCCACTAAGTGACCAATAGTGATTTATTACATTTGTTACTAACAGTTTCTGAATGTATTGCACATTAACAACTATAAATAACACCATGAGGCATTTTGTGGTTTCACAAAGGTCTTTGTATACTATCTGCTTTAGAGCTCTATGATTTCATGTTTTGACTTCATCTCATAGACAAAATGGAGTATCAAAAACTTAGACTGTTTCTCTATAAACTAAGACTCCTCCTCATTCTCATCTCCATACCACAATATCAGAATTACGAAGTACAATTTGTCTTTGTAGAGGTAGGAGCGAGCAACCTGCATAGATACTTAGCAAGCAACCTGCATTGACATTCACAAAGGCTTTACTTTAGCCAAGGGGTTACTTTTGTGCACATTCTACTTTATTTACTTAACAAACTCCATGTTTTTATATAGGTGTTCAGGATAGAACCTAGGACTTGACTTTAATTAAGTATGTGCCAACACTGAGCCACAGCCTATAACATGTCCAACAGAAACTTTTCTGATAACTGAATTTATTATTAAGTTATTATTGATGCCAAGACTTTGTTGTGAGGCAGTTATGCAACATTTTGTGGGTTTGTTGTAGGTAGAGATACATCAGGTCAAGCGTGCATTGAATGAGTTTGAAGCACTGTGAAAGTGGGTAAATTCTGCTCATCAATAGTGATTCTCAAATAAGAGCCACAGAGCACTCAGCTATTACTGAAATACCTAAGAAATTAGGTATATGACAGGTAAGATGCATGGTGGGCAAGTAACTAACTGTGTGTTTAATGATGAACACTGTAGGGCTTCTTTGTTTTTTGTTTTTTTTTAAATCTTTTTTTAGTGTTAAAGACCATCAAGGAAAGATTTGATTCATCTGCTACAGGCTTGAGAAAATAAATTTGTAAATATGTAAAACAAATGAAACTGAAGCTGAGAGACATTTCACTCAGCCACTCATCTTCTTAGCATCCTTCGCTTCCAGGAGGGCACGGTCTAGGTTTTCTGGGACTTATGCCTATTGACTCATTTGAGTTTTCTCATCTCTCCAGTTTCATTTTACAGCCACCTTCTTCTTCTTCCCCTCACAAAAGTGGGATTCTCACCCAGAGAAGTTAAGCTACTTCGTTGTTGTGATGAAACTGATGGTACCTTGGTTGAAATCTCAAAGACACCTGTTGTTGTTTCTCAGATCTTTTCCCTTTCCACCAATATGGAACTGGCCTAGGTGTTTACCACCTCTGGGGACTCCCAGAGCACATTTCATCAAAAGTAACTTTACACCACATGGAGGAAGCTGCTCTTTGTCATGTTAGCTGGCCTCAAACTCATGATGTTCCTGTCTTAACATCCCTATGGCTGCTCTACAGACAGGTGTTAATGAGCTCTGTTTTTCCATTCTGCTTGTCCACTGTTAGTCAGGGAAACAGCCCAATGGGATGGACAGCAGAAAAAACAATCCAGAGGCTTTCACAGGCTATTCAAAGGGTCACCAAATACAAATGAGTTTTCTTTAGTAAGAAGGCAAGAAGAAGCAGCCATGCCAATCACTGCTTCCCGGAATCTCCCCTGCTTCTATATCATTACCCATGAGTAGCAGTCAAGTTTGTATCAGGTCCTCAAATGCTAACCATGTTCAAACTGACTAAACACATCCCAGTACAAGGCAAACAGAAAATTTCCCTCCAGCTACTAGGAAACTGGAAAATGTAGAAATATTTCTGACCTCAAAACATATTAAATGTCTTTGTTTGTTTTTCTTAGTTTCATTCACATAGTAAATTGTATAAATACAATAATTACAATTTTTCATGTGATTGTTCTAATTGGGAAGGGAAATATGGAAAACTAAAAGCCTTTCTAAAGGTTCTTTTTGCATTCCAAAATATTTTCACCATGCCCAGGACACTTGAAACTGAATTTAGCTCAGTTCTGTGTTGTTCTTTCTCTAGGATTTAAAGAAGAAATATTTGTTGTGTATGAAGGAGAAAGACTCTGCAAATCATGTTTTCTTTGTGAGCCTGCAAATTCAAAATTTGGGGGGGATTTTTACCTATGGCTTCACATCCCCATTAGCATAAAAAAGCAAAGCAGTGATACAAATATATGAGCATTCTGGATAACTCTAGAGGAGGTGAGGCAGACAGGGCAGCTCTAGATATGTCAGTACCTGCCTCTCAGTGTCAGGTGATGGCTGATTGAATCAGTACATAGCGCTTTTGAGAATGGACAGACATGCTAGATGCCCCGAGTTTGAGCTTTGAAAATTGGTCTATCTATACCGGTGGGATACTGAAGCTTTATATTGGGTTTGGTACATAGAGGTGAAGAACAAATGTGCTGTGTTCTAATGAAACAAGAAAGCCCTGTGTTCAAGTTCTGTTTCCTCTACTTATCCCATAAATGATCCTGGGCGGGGGTAGGGGGGATCCTTTTAAATCTCAGTGTTCTTGAACCAACTTTTCTGACTTCTTCCCCAATCCTTCTCCTCTGTCCCACCCCTTTTCTATTCTTTCCTTCCTTCCTCCTCCTTCTTCCTCTTCCTCTTCCTTTTTTCCCTCCTCCTTCTCCTCCTCACCTTCTTCTGCCCACTTCACTCTCAACTGTGTTGTTAGCTTTCTAATGTTCTATTTTGATTCCTGTTCTTGCTTTCTATAGAAAATAAAGCATAATGGATAGTGGTCCAAATAACCACATTGATTTTTACAAATACAATGTTGAACTAGCTTTTGTTGTTGTTTGTTTGTTTGTTTGTTTTAAAAAAAAAACCTGGTCTCACTGTTGGCCTAAAGCACAGGAACTCACAGAAATCTATTTGTTGCTGCCTCCAGAGTGATGAGATTAAAGGCATGTGTCGTTATGCCTAGCCTTAAGCCTGATTTTTTTTTAATATAATAATTTTTGAGACTGAGTTTATGGGAATATAGCTGGGTTGAGAGTTGATATTGCTCTAAGGAAGAAAGCACTAAGCCTGGGGGAATTATCATTTAGAATATCAGTTAATTTTTGTATTGATGAGAACAAAATTTCTTATAGAAACAGCTTTTGCAGGGAAGGCATTATTTTCGCTCACAGTTTTAGGAGAATCTGTCAATCACAACAAGGGAGACATGATGGAACAACAGCAACATCATCTGTGGCAGGAGGAGGGTGATCAGTGGGTGTCAGGCACAGTCCAGGAAGGCAAGATTTCATCTGGAGCCAGGGAGAGTTATACTCCTCGAAGACCCACCACAGTGAGGTACCCTCCCACAGCAAACCCTACCTCCTACAGGCTCTACAGATCTTACATCTCAGGTCACAGCATGTAGCTTTATGTGTGGTGTGACTGTCAGTTTGCATTGATGGATAGTGATGGAGACCTACGAAGAAGACCCTAGCTTGGAATTTGGAGGTCTAGATCTGAACCCATATTCA
>JADRCD010186355.1:0-14227 GCA_019843815.1 Montemys delectorum | reverse complement strand
TTTTTTTTTTTTTTTTTTTAAGGGTGGGTAGAGAGGGCCTGTTCCAGACACTATGGGGGTATGTTACATATGTTCTTATAGCCCTATTCCAAGGCAGGTGTTATGAGTCTTACATTTCAGGAACATCCTGGGGTATGTTCTTAGGTCTTTTTGAAGACACAGATGCAGACACACACACACATCACTACCACTACCAAAAACAAAAACAGGAGAAGGAATCAAAAATCAAGATTTAAATAAACAGTTGGATAAGTAGAAAGAATAGATGAAGACCAAAGGACGGTTAATCAATTTGTTAAAGAAACGAAAGAAAAAGATAGGTACAATAGATGAAATGAGACAGAATTTTTACACAATAATTTGGGTTGTAATCTGCAAAAACAAAATGTATAGAGTTAGAATTCATAACCAAAGGGGAAATTTAGGAATATTAAAGGCAGTACTAGAGATAGTAAACCTATTGGATGTGCAGTAATCTTGGGGAGCCCTCCATGACTCTCCTTATATCATTTTGGAGCACATTGGTCTGGGCTTCAGTCATAGCGGGATTGGCTTCCAAAATGCAAACCTCTTGTGTTAGTTGGTTAGTTCTGTCACAGAACGGACCACAAATTGGGTCATTTATGTAACAGAATGGAGTTTGAACTCAGAAGTCGAGGGCTGCTAAAGTTCTTTCTAAAAATCCCAGAGGGGGCCCATCAGTCTTCTGGCTTCTACTAATTTGTTGGCTGTGTCTGGTGGTGGTTGACTGTAGAGCATCACCTCATTTTCTGTCTTCATCTTGAGGGTTTCCTGCCTCACTCACCAGCATCCCCTTGTATAGCTTTCACACTGTGTTCAGATTTCCCTTCTATGAGGACTGTGATCAATAATCTTGGTTGTCAACTTGATGGTATCTGGAAGAGATAAGCTTCTGGAGAGACCTGGGAGGCATTTGATTGACCAGGTTATTTGAAGTGAGAGGGCCCATCTTGAGTATGGGTGGCCTGTCAGGTAGCAGCCCAGATAAAAGGGAGTTTGAGAAAAGCTCTCCTATTTGTCTCATTGTCTTCCAATGTGGACTGAAGACCAGTTGCTGCTTCTAAATCCTCTAGGCTTTTAACTTCAGATTGGGCATGCTCAGGCATCTGGCCTCATGTACTGAACAGCTACTGGGTTCTCAGCTTTTCTAGTATGAAGATAGCCATTATTGGACTCCTAGACTAGGTTGCATAAGCAATCTAATAAGTCCCATTTACTATAGACTCATTCCATGGGTTCTGATCCTTTAGAGAACCTGACTAAGACAAAGATACAGGCTATCTTCTGTTAAGACCCATTTTAAATAGTTCATTTTAGATGTACCCCTCTGTAGACATTGTTTCCAAATAAAGACAAATCATAGGCCCTGGAGACGGGGGTTTCAGTATATCTTTGCTAAGGAATGCTCTTCGTTTACAACTCCTGAGTCATCTACTATTTTATCTGAACACGCTTTATGCTTGCAATCCTGAGCTAGTATGGATAATTTTTAAAGACATCAAGTCGCAGAGGCCATATTTGTATGATGTTCTCCTTGAAGTTCTTTCCAGTGACAATTAATGAGTTCTTCCTCTACTCTTCTGGGGGAAGTTTTCAAGTTTCATTTACCTCATATTTGAGTGTGTATAATGTTTGCTGTAATAGATTCTCACAAAAAATGAAAGGTTGGTAGGAAGAATAATTTTCTTTCTTTATTATAAACTTCATTATTAAAAAAAAAAAAAACCTTGCAAATAAAGAACATTACACACTGAAATTAACCAGATCCGAAGACGATACATCTATACTCCAGACTATACTATAAACTCCTGTACAGTTAGAATAACCATCCCAAAGCCATGAAGACTTACACTGAACTTTACACGTTCACTATGGAATTATTGCATGCACTTACCCACCACCAAAACACCAACAACAATATAACAGAGTTATTCCAGGAAAAATAATTAGCTTTATATCCTTTTTCAAAACTTGCATCTGTTGCCTGCAGTCAGTCCTACCGCACCCTCTAATAATTAGCCTTTCTTGTTCAAGGATTTTTTTTTTTTTAAAGATTTAAAAGATTTATTTATTTATTATGTGTAAGTACACTGTAGCTGTCTTCAGACACACCAGAAAAGGGCGTCAGATCTCATTATGGATGGTTGTGAGCCACTATGTGGTTACTGGGATTTGAACTCAGGACCTTCAGAAGAGGAGTCAGTATTTTTAACCACTGAGCCATCTCTCCAGCCCCTCAAGGATTGTTTTACTGAGCTATTTTTTTTTTTTTGCCTCCTTTCTTTATAATTCTACCTGTTGGTTCTCCCTCATTTTTATTTCTCAAATCTTCTTATAGAGCAGATGATAAATAAACACATCTTGAATTCTACTGACCTTTTGGTAAGACATAAAATCCTTCACTTAGCGAATGGGAACTTCTTGATCAATGATCAGTATGTAAGTCATAGAAACTCATGAACTGTGTGGAATCCCCGAGAGTGTAAAACCCACAGCATCCCCCATTGCTTTCCCTGTCTTTCTCATGACTGTCACAGAACTGAAAGCTTTTGCAACGATGTGTGCCAATGCACAGAGTCTCAGGTCATTAAGCAGAAATTGACTGACATCTGGGGTGTGGAGACATTTTGCCCACAGAATATGGCCTCGTTCACTTGGGATGAGTCATGTCTCTAAGTCTTGGCCCAGGAGTGAGCAGTTGGATATTCCAGGGAATTCTGTCCTGGTTTCCACCAACCATGAAATGCTCTTTTTAGAAGTGCTGGGGATTAAGGGATGGTGCAGGAGGCCCCCCCCCCCCCGCTTTTTGTTGTTGTTGTTGTTTGTAAATTTTTTGGTGTTTTTTTTTTTTTTTTAATTAACTGATTTCTCTCTCTCTTTCTCTTTCTCTCTCTCATGATTACTTTATTTAGGGATTTTATTTCTGTGAAGAGACACCATGACCAAGGAAACTCTTATAAAATAAATATTTAAATGGGGGCTTTCTTACAATTTCAGAGGGCTAGTCTATTATCACCATGGCGAGGAAGGTGCCCACATGGAGGCATGGTGCTGGAGGAGTGGCTGAAGGCTTTACACCCTGATCTACAGGCAACAGCTAGAAAGCCACGTGACCTGGTATGGGATTTTGAAAACTCAAAGCCCATCTCCCCATTGGGATGTATCTTTCAACAAGATCATACCTTCTAATCCTTCTCAAACAGTTCAGCAACTAGGGATTGAGCATGCAAATATATGAGCCAATGGGGCTATTATTATCCAAACTACCACAGTGGCAAGGACTTGGAGCTCAGTTCATGTGAAGGAAGCACTCCACTACTGAGCTACATTTCACCCTAAGCCAGAGACTTCCCAGCTTCTTCAGAGCCTAGTACAAATTATTTTATTTTTCTTCCATATTGGGGATAGTTCTCAGAACCTTGTACATGCTAAGCAAGTATTCCACCCCTGAGCTATGTCCTCACCTCTGGGCTTACATTGAAGGGACCTCTGTTTTCTTGAATTTCACAGTAGGCTATGATTTTTCTAGACTACTATGAATTGTCTTGCTTTATAGCATACTTAGTCAACTCCCTCAGGCATCTGATGTTAAATGATTGGTTTCTATCCATTCTCTGCTTCTAGGTCATAGATCAACCAGATTCAATGCATATTTCTCTTAGTATGTGTTAGCCTAGGAACTTGAAGGTGACTTAGTTGATAAAATGCTTGCTGTGAAGCCATGAGGACCTGCATTAGATCCCTAGCACCTGCATAGCTTGGAGTACACCTTTAATCCCAGTCCCGAGGAAGTGGCTGGTCAACCTAGCTCAGTGAATAAACTCCATTCTACCTCAAAACTAAAGTAGACAGTGATTAAGGAAGATGCCCCACATCAACCTTTGTCCTACACACACACACACACACACACACACACACACACACACACACACAAATATGTATATACATACATGTACATGAAAAATAAATTTAAACAAAATAAGTCCTATTCCCAATTTATATATATATTTGGGAACCTGACAAATTTGGCTGAAATTTAGGAATTACCTATGTCCTTTTGACACTCCGGTGAAGGAAATTGACCTTAAGAGCTTGATCCCGTGGACAAGCCCAGATTTGTACAATGTTCACAGCTATAGGCTTGTCAAGCAGTGTCAGGAAGTCACTTGGCACCCACTTCTTTTTCAGTTAAAGGGACAGGAATGCCATGGGTGCCCTTCTCGAGTGAGTGACTGGCATGTTTTTAAGAACAGAGTACACTTGGAAGTAACCAGGTAGGGTTCTTGATATGCATGGCAACAGTTGCTCACAAATTGCTTCACTCCTGTGGCAGACCCTTTCTCATTATTCTATTAGCTTTCAAAGTGAGCATTCTTATGATTGGGTACATGAGGAAATGGGCCTCGTGAGAGGTCAAGCAGTTGGTCCACAGTCCTACAAGTGGGTAATGGCAGACTGGGGCTCAGAAGCCAGGGTGACTTAATTTAGAGCCTCAGTCATCCCTCTCTGGCATTCACAGAAGATCTGTGAGGGGAGGAGTTTGGATACCCTCCTAGACTTTCATCAGGATTTATGTCTGGTATAGCACAGCCTGTGTGGTGCTGTGTACCACGTACCTCTACCATACTCTACTACACTCTGAAGAGTTGTTTCATGTCTCCGCGTAATGGAAACTTCCATCTCCCATCAACAAATGACCTTTTATTAGCTGGAGAGAGCAGCTCGCATACCAGTGATTCAGTATTATTTGTTGTTGAGCAGGCTTGCCACCCACCTGCAGGTTCCCTTCCGCTCAGTTCCCTCCCTCACACTTTAAGACAGGGAGTTGCAGGGGATAAAGCATAAGGCCCTTGTTAATTGCAAATTAATAGTGCCAGGAGTATATACAGATGGTACCTGAAGTCGGTTGCCGACGGCATCATATTCTATTCTGTTTTCCTTTCCTGTAACTCGACCGTTCATCAAGGAAAGAAGAGTAAGCCTTAGCGCCTGTTCAGCTCAGCATTTGTGCAGGGGGAAACACATGCTTTATCTCTGCTTACCTCTGTGCTTATCTTACAGGCTGGGTGGATTTTGCTTTATTTGCTTATTAATGTTAAGCGGTTTCATGTTACATGGTTTGTGGGACCCAGGTGTAGCTCTCTGCCCAGGCATACTGTGTGTAACTGATGAGAATTTCCTGGTCAATATTGTATTGTATTGGTTTGTACATTCTAAAGGAGCTCCCTGTGGGGCTGGTATTGTAGCAAGATCATGTGGTCACATTTGTGCTTTGATTGGCATTTTGAGAACACTCATCAAATGAAGTTTTTTGTTGTTGTTTCAAGATTTTTTTTTTTAAAGAAAAAAAAAATCATGTCGACTGCCAGAGTCAATTAATTATGTGCAAGCACCAGAATTTATAACACAGAATAACCACTGTGCTAAACTAGATGACCCAAGAAAAAGCTCATGCTCTGTTTGTCCAGAGCTCACGGTGACTCTAACTTCAAAGATTCCACACTGCTTATATGCATGGTTCCTTGGAAGATACACTGTTTTCCAAGATTTTGACCAAACGATAGACTTTTAACTTTAGAATGAGCAGTAAGAACTTGGATATTGTGACAGACCTTGGAGATGATTTTAAGTATAAAGGCTATTTTTGTCACATTTGCTAATGAGGATAATGCCATCTTTGCTCATCTCACTTGTAAAGGAGATTTTGAGTAGTCTTCAGTCATGGTAGCATACACTGTCCTGGACAATGTCCTTTGGGTCCTGGTGAATCTCCAGGGCTGTGTGACTGGATCCTTCTAGAGAGGAGGTAGGTCAGCGGAGAGAGCATCTTGTAGGGGGCGCACAGAGGTGGCCAGATGGAGTGCAGGGAATAGCCAAGGCCCTTATTTTCAGGCTAGGAGCCTGAAGACTGGTAAGGATCCTGACAACAGTTTGGAAGCAGAAAGTGGGGCCCAATTCATGTGCTAACTTCTAATGCCCTCCCACAATCCTCCCCCTCATCCTACCACTCCCTCTCCTCTGAGCAGGTGGGTCCCCCACCTCAGGTATCCCACCACCCTGGCACATCAAGTCTCTGCAAGGCTAGGTGCATCTTCTCCCACTGAGACCAGGCAAGGCAGTCCAGCTAGAACATATCCCACGAATAGGCAACAGCTCTTAGGATAGCCCCCGATCCAGTTGTTTAGGACCCATATGAAAATCAAGCTGCACATCTACTACATATGTGCTGGGAGGCCTAGGTCCAACCTAAATATGGTCTTTCGTTGGTGGGTCAGTCTCTAAGAGTCTCAAGGGTCCAGGTTAGTTAACTCTGTTGGTCTTCCTGTGGAGGTCCTCTACCCCTTTAGGACCTACAATCCTTCCCTCTATTCTTCCATCAGAGTCCCCAAGCTCTATCCACTGTTTGGCTGTGCATGTCTGCATATGTCTGAGTCAACTTCTGGGTGGAGCCTCTCAGAGGATAACCATCTAGATCCCTGTCTATAAGCATAACAGAGTATCATCGATAGTGTCAGAGATTGGTCCCTGCCCATGGGCTGGGTCTCAAGTTGGCTGTTCCCTTAGTCTCTGCTCCATCTCCCATTTCTGCATTTCTTGTAGTCAGGATAACTTTTGGGTAGAAAGTCTTATGGGTGAGTTGGTGTCTCTGTTGCTCCTTTGGAGTTCTATAGGAGGTGGCCTCTTCAAGTTCCATGTCCCCAGTGCTGTGAGTCAAAGGGGTGAGTCTTAACATAATGCAACTATACTGAGGAAGTGACAGAAACCCCTTCTTCTAACTAACAAGGAATAATGACCCCACATGGCCACAGTCCACCTGCGGCTGAGGCAGCCCCTGGAACTGTCAGGGTGTCTTTCTGCAGCAATTATATCAAATTCTAAGAACCCTATGAGCCCTGTCTCCACTAACTCTGTAAACTTGGCCAACAGTGTGATAAACCCTCACCATGCATAAGCTCAATTGCATCTTCGGCAGCTGTCTTTCAACTCTCAAATTAAACTTGAAAGCCGTTTTTCTTACTGTGGGGAGGAAAACGTGCTATGGTGTGTATATGGGGGGGGGGGAGATAATCTTCTGGGGAAATTAACAGATAAGGGTCTACCAGCTGACGAAATACCTAATCTCTTTATCACAGCCAAGGCACTTTTTCCCAAGCCAGAAAATAATATAGAAATGTCTTTTTACTTTCAATGTGATTTTCAAGATGGAGATCGGAAATTAAAATGAAACGGGCACTTATTGTAAATAAAAACTTCTCTCTCTCTCCCTATATATACACACACATATAATATAGTATTGCTAGATAAACACACACATATATACATATGTATATATACATATCCATGTATATATATTGCATTTTATGAGGTTATAAAGATGCGGAAGGAACAAAACTTTTTCTGATGGTAATACAGTGAGCAGTGAGGCTGTTTCTAAATAGCCTTTTCAGAATATTAATTGTTGCAGAGATAACTACCCTGACACTTCAGGGCCTATGCCGAGGCTTAAAATCAGAGCTGGGTAATTAATGCAGCCGTTCATTATACAGCCAGAAGCTGCATCGTGTACCAGTTCATTAGGGCTCAAATCAGAAGCTGTACTTCCCCCAGTCTCCCCAGGGTTATGAACCAGATCAAGGAGCAGTATCATTCCACAAAATAGTATCTCAAGGTTCTTTCCTCTCACACTGCACAGTTTTTCTTATTAATAGGTCCTATGCTGGAAGGCTGGTAGGCCCTTCCTCCTCCAACTCATCCCTCTCCTCCTCCTCCTCTTCCTCCTCTTTCTCCCCTTCCTCCACTGCATGATGCTCTTCTTTGAGTCTGCCACCTGCTGAAGAGCTATGGCAGGAGCTTGCCCATCACCGAATTAACCCATGTAGATGACCACTCAGACATAAGCCGCTGAAAAGGGGGCTGTTCTCTGGCTAACTTGGGCTTTGCTGGAACTGCTGTTTCCTGGGGCAAAGCCACAAGCCATGGTACCTTTCTTCTAGACGGCACAAGGGGACACTGGGAAGTAGGAAAAGTACCAAATTTCCATGTTGTTTACAGATAACAACTTTAAGTACAGCTTCCTGTAGTATACAACCAGTTTGGACCTTGTTCCAACATTTTACTTTTAATGAGTTTTAGTGAAGTTTTTTCTGAATGAGCAACAATGTTCCAGGCAGGCTTGGGGTCACAATCACAACTGAAGTTTTCTTTAGAGCCATTACCGAGGGCACAAGGATAATACCGGTTCTCCAGCTGGGCTACTTCCTATCCAAACAGCTAGGCAACATCTTTCTTTTATTTTATTTTGTTTTATTTTATTTTTTTTAAGTTTCTTTTTTTTTTTTTTTTTAGCTTTACTAGCATATACTAACTAGACATAATACTGGGTTTTATTGTGACATTTTTCATGGGTGTTTATAATGAGCTTTGATCTATGCTTTTCCCATTGCCCTCTCTCACTCCCAATGACCCTTTCCTCTTCCTTAACTGTGATGGTTTGTATATACTTGGCCCAGGGTGTGACACTATTAGGAGGTGTGGCCTTGTCAGAGTAAGTGTGGCCTTGTTGGAGTAGCTGTGTCACTGTGGGCATGGGATTTAAGACCCTTGTCCTAGTTGCCCAGCAGCCAGTCTTCTCCTATTTGGCAGCCAGTCTTCTCCTATTTGCCTTCAATACAAGATGTAGAACTCTGAGCTCCTCCTGCGCCACGCCTGCCTGGAAACTGCCATGCTCCCCACCTTGATGATGATGGACTGAACCTCTGAATCTATAAGCCAACCTCAATTAGATGTGGTCCTTATAAGAGTTGCCTTGGTCATGATATCTGTTCACAAAACCCCAACTAAGACACTAACCCCACTTTCATTTTCATGGTGTGTGTGTGTGTGTGTGTGTGTGTGTGTTTGTGTGACACAATGAATCCCTTAGGATTGGTTACAGGATCATGTTACAGTTTAGGGCTTATTTACAGGAGGGTGGGCAATGTGCCAGCAGCTACGTTACTGAAGAAAATGTCTCTCCATTTACCCAGCACTATTAAGTGCCTGAAGCTCCTCAGGGAGGGTTGGGCCTCAGATGATTTTGTTTTATCATTTCATCCCTTTTCATTTATTTTATTTCATTCTCCTTGCTGGCTAGCATTTGCTCTCTGAAACCCACAGGAAGTCAAGAGGACCATGAACGTGCTTACATTTCCCCATAGGATTTTTTTTTTTTTTTTTGAGCAGCCAGAGAAACATGGCGAGTGTTTTGAGTACTCCCTGGATGCATTCATTTCACTTCTCCAGCCAGGAAGACAGGGCTCAGCCCTGGAAGGCTCCAGGGAAGGCACTGCCAGATGCATATGTAGCCAGCCTCGCTGGTGTGTGTTTGGGAGACAGAATCTTCACACCTTTTGGAAGGAGTTGGGTGAGCGTCTGAGCGGCAAACACAGGAAGCTCCGATGTTTGAAGGCTCAGGACTCCGTGTTCCAGGACACCACCTACATTCCAACATGCGGCTTTGTGGCAGGTTTTATTTTCCTCTGACTGAATTAATCACCAATGTGTTCTAGGACTGGCCTTCTCCGCATAGCTGTGCCGAGAGCATGTGGTTCTTATTTAGACAATCCTCGATTCCCTCCGTTGCTTTTATGGTAAAGCTTTTTAGATCAAGCATTGTTCATTAGATTAGCTCCTTTTCTAGAAAGACAATGGTGTTTAAAAGCCCTGCTTTAAAAAAAAAATGTATCTGAAGGCAGACCATGGGGCTGAGGAGGTGAGAGCTGAAGATTCACCCCACTGAATGGGGGCAAGCAACATTGAAATCATTTACAGGCAAATGAAAAGCATTCTTTTTGCTAAGAAAACAAACTCAGTTCAACCTCCCCGGTTGGTGCCAGGGTGTAAGTTAGCATATTTCCAACATGCTAACTTTTAGCCTCCTGTCCCAACTTACAAAAGAGAATGAACTTGAGATGCTCAATGCTGTGGACTTTCATTTGTTGAACAGAGTGGCCAGAGGCTTGCATATCAGTAAACTCAGCACAGCTAGAGTCACCTGAGAGGAAGTTTCCATTGAGGGAATCTCATAGAATAGACTGGTCTGTAGGCATGATTTGTTGGGGGGACTGTCTTGATTGATATTGACCCAGGAGGGCTCAGCCTGCTATGGGTGGCACCATTCCCTGGGAAGGTGGTCTTGGACTGTACAAAAAGCAAGCTAAACTGGGAGTACATCAACAAGCAGCATTCTTTCATTTTTTTGCTTTAAGTTTTGGCTTGAGTTCCTGCCCTCACTTCCCTCAGTGATGGAATGTGACCTCCTTGACATATAAGCACGGCAAACCCATTCCTCTTGTACGTTGCTTTTGGCCCTGGTGTTTGTTGCAGTAACAGGAATAAAACTGGAACAGTGACTTTGGAAGCTCACAATGACACGGGCTTCTCAGTCTCTAGGCTTGGGAGGACAGCCAGACACCTTTTTCACTGTGTTCTCTGTTGCAAGGGGTGTTCTTTTTGGCTGCTCAGCCAGGCCCTGTGACTGAGGGCCTGTTATTTGTACATGAAATGAAAATCTACTGAAAGAAAGACCTACTGAGACACATGGTGGAGCGCAGAGATGGGCTAAGTTGGTTTTAAAATCATTCTGTTTTTATGTTTGCTTTATAGACCAGCTCGTGATGCTCTTTGTTGAATCACTTGTACCCTGATGATGTTTGTCCTCATTTCAGTAGAGGTGAAAATTGGTGAGGAACCCCTGGTGTGTGGGTTAGGGGCCCTTGGAGGAACTGGGAGGAATTGACACTGACTTTAGAATCAATTCAAACAGAGGGATATTCTTTTGTTCTTCCCTTATGGGAGGGTGCAAGAGATGCTTTCATGCCTCTATGTCTCCTCTGGTCATGGCTCTTAGCTGAGCTCGCCTGGAAGTATGTTCCTATAATAGGGGACAGTAGTGAGGCCTCCCGGGATTGGCATCATGACAATGTATAGATTCAGTGAGAGCTAGACAGTGAATGGAATGTAAGCTGCCATTTGCTACACTCTTCCTGTGAAGCCCATTCCTCCTCTTTCTCTTATCTCTCTCTCTCTCTCTCTTTTTCTTTACCCTTACACAATTCCCAATCCTCTCTTTCATACCTGAAACATTTTGGAGTTTGCATGCATGTCACCAGAAGCTATATAAACCCATAGCTCTGGTGCAACTCAAAGCACATCGATTTCTCCCTTTCCTTTCCCTTACCCTGGGAAATCTTAAACCTGCAGACTTCAGTTCCTTTATCTATGGACACACCACACATGACAGCATAGCCTCATAAGGCTGTTTCCACTTTCCGTGTCTCAGCACACATCATGAACTGGGGCGATTACTTGAAACCTTGGCTACAGATACTTCCCTCATGTTGGACCCACTCGTCCTTCCTGTTCATTCTGCAGCCCTTGTTTCTGTTTGCATCGGGCACCCTCTGAATTTCTTCACTGCGATGCATATACTGTATACCATGGCGCTTCCATCTTTATGTCTGCCTGAGATTTTGTAAACTGAGGGAAGCTAAGAGAAGACAAAGTGTTCCGTATTGACCAGGCGTTAGAGGAATAGAGACAGACAGTCCATGTCCCTGTAACAGTTGCATTAACCTTTTCTGGCTTTGAGAGTGACCCCTGGCCTCTCTTGTTTGTCGTCACAATGAATTACCCTCAGAAAGAAGGTAACCCTGCGGAAGTTAGGAAGTTCTCAGCAAAGAAGCCAGAGAGTTAGAGGGTTAGGGCCCCCAGAAGGAAGCAGAAGAAGTGAGGTCCCTGTTCTCTGAAGCAAGATTACTCTTGGCCTGAGTACAAACAGTGCCTCCTGGTGGTTGTCAGCTGCCCTTGGGAGGAAGAGTGACCATCATTTTTGGAGCATTAGGAGCCTCTGACTGGGTTTTGTCACAGGGAAGTGGACCAAGCAGAAAGTAGGTGATTATCAGCATCTGTGGAAGGGGCGCCTTGCATGGAGTCAGATTTCTCCCCAAGGATTCATTGCAGGAAGGGTGCTTGACTTTTGATATTTCTCCAAATCTCCATCTCAGGAAGCTTATTGACTCTTGTTTCTCTTTACTTTAAATACATATACTACTGAAGCTCTGGATCCCTGACCCAGAATGCTGACCCTTTCTATCCAGGCTTTGCCATCATCCATTCAACTGGCGGTTCACTGACCTTTCTTCCCTCCTTCCCCCTAGGGAAGCTGCCTGCTGTTTCTGGACCCCATGGGGTGTCGGGAGGGTTTCAGGATTGAATGCAACTCTCTCTGGTTATAATATGATGCTGCCAACGACTTTGAAGCTCTGGGATGAAGGATGCTGTGTGAAAGCGCATTGTTATTACATTTTTGTTAAAATATGGATCAAAGGCTGGCTATACAGTAAAAGTGCGAAATGTTAATTATTGTTATAATATCATAACAAAGCAGATGCCGGGGTGGCTGAATCCTATGAGAAACCCTATTATAATAAGCCAGTGGGAAATGTACATATTACAAAGATATTTGGCAAGGAGGCAGATTTGGTTTTGAAATCTCAATGAACAATTAAGTGGAATAAAAAAAATAACTTTTAATGCTAGGAAAAATATAAGTGTCTTGACAACTCTTTTACATAAAAATAAAAAGCTGCCTCTTTTTTTTTTCCTGCAAAGAAAAGAGGCAACATTATTGCTTTTCTTGTCCCCTCCCAGCAGAAGATATATTTATGGTTTCCTTGGGTGTAGGAAAGATTAAAGCAATGTTCTTCCGCACAATGACCTCTAAAATAGCTCTCTTTATGACAGAGATGAATGAGGAGGGGGATGTTCTCAGAGCTAAGAGTAAGTCTGATATTTTTGAATTTCAAATAAGTCTGTGTTGTCCTGCTTACATCTTTTCTTTTCTATGGTATATCCTATTGGATGGCATTGCATAGTGGACTCCTATATACATTTTAAATGCTACTGGCATCTCTGGCCCAAGCTTTTCATGTAATTTCAGCTCCCCAGAGTATAGTCCCTTGGCTGTGGGTGGAGGAGGAGAGGGAGGGAAAGCCTGAGAAGATGGATTTAGAAAGAAAGCCAGAGCCAAAACAAATCAAGGTCACTAGAAATCGATTTCTGCGTTCTAGTGCTTTTGTGCAAGTGGGGAGTGTGTGAACTCACTTGGCACGTGGCACCAACTCCCAGTGGGGGGGGGTGGGAACGCATCACCAACTCCCAGAGGATCCTTGAAGAATGTATCTGCATGGGGATACGTCTTACCTCACAGGGGAAGAAAGGGAGATGAGAGAAGAAGCATGCAGCTCAAAGGGCAGCAAGAACAGCAGGTACGTCCTCAGCTGGCAGCGCTACTCACAGATCAGAATAACATTCAGTAACCTTGGCTCCTTCTCCAGGGCTCTATGCCTGGACAGGCACCCAGCCTACCTCCTGCTGCTAATTCTTCTCACATTTTCTTTCTTTCCGTTTTTTTCTTTTTTATAATTTCCTTCTTTCTTTTGCAGAGGCACACTTGCCATTAGACACCCATGAGCTCCATGACTGTTGGTTCCTTGTAGCATGTGTTCTTTGGTATGAGGGGTCAACAGGTAAAATGAGCAGTCAACAGGTAAACATTGGATTGGGTTGGATCAAAATCCTCTGGGCTTTGGCATTAGGACAGTTGTTTGGCATGACCAGTGATGGAGCCCAAGGGAACCCATGACCTCTGGGTCATTGAACTCCAAAGGGACAGACCAGCAGAGCACAGCCTTCTTCAGTGAGCTTGTGCTTCCACTGGGATGGCAGGGGCTAGGCTAGAGAGCCTTAGTATCTTGTCTTTTCTGGAATAGCAGGAAGATTTCAGGCATATGTTTTGCCACTCGAAAGACAATCTCAGGGTTAGTGTGAGTGTTTGCACTGCACAGAGCAACAATGAGAAGATGAGCAGAAGTGAGGGCAAGTTGGGAGGGTCCTACCTGCCCACCCCCAACACCAGCTACCAGCTCTTCCCTCCTTGCAAATAACTCCCAAGAACAGCCCAGAATTGCTAAGCCCATTGTCAACACTACGGAGACAATGTCTGGTCCTCGGGATGAGTAAATTCCTCTCTACCTGCTCATCACTGGCTGGTAGAGAAAACAGAGTCCTTCTCCATGACAGGGGTAGGAGGGCTTGGTGTGAAGATATTCAATTCCTTCAGTTATCCACATTGTTGGTAAAAGAGTACTGCCTTTGTACCAGCCAG